>JAKWBO010001460.1:0-13782 GCA_034336685.1 Luscinia luscinia
GTGTAGTGCAAAGTGAGATCTGTGGTGTGCTGTGCACACTTTCGCTTAGCTTTAGGTGCACTGCAGTGCTCTTCGCTATGCATAGTGGAAAGAGTGTATGGTATGCTTTCAAGAAGCAGAGAATATTGCTATGGTAGAGAGGTTTTAGAAGAAAAGTGCACATGCCAGGCGTGTTTTGGCAGTAGCAGAACTTCCCAGCAGAGTGTTCTGTGAGAGGGGTAGACGGCACTTCACCTCCCTTAGACAGAAATCGCTTCTTGCTACAAACCGCGATTAAGGAAACCACACTGCACTGAGGTGCTCTGCACAGAATACCGGTTGTCAGGGACTAGTGGTATGAAGCAGGATATGCCAGAACCAGCATCTGTACGACATAGTTATTTATCACGCAGATTGCCGTGGTAGATATCACTGATGCAGAGAAGGCATTTCTAGGTGTAGTGCAAAGTGAGATCTGTGGTGTGCTGTGCACACTTTCGCTTTAGCTTTAGGTGCACTGCAGTGCTCTTCGCTATGCATAGTGGAAAGAGTGTATGGTATGCTTTCAAGAAGCAGAGAATATTGCTATGGTAGAGAGGTTTTAGAAGAAAAGTGCACATGCCAGGCGTGTTTTGGCAGTAGCAGAACTTCCCAGCAGAGTGTTCTGTGAGAGGGGTAGACGGCACTTCACCTCCCTTAGACAGAAATCGCTTCTTGCTACAAACCGCGATTAAGGAAACCACACTGCACTGAGGTGCTCTGCACAGAATACCGGTTGTCAGGGACTAGTGGTATGAAGCAGGATATGCCAGAACCAGCTTATGTACAACATAGTTATTCGTCGTGCAGATTTCTGTGCTAGATATCAGTGATGCAGAGAAGCCATTTCTAGGTGTAGTGCAAAGTGAGATCTGTGGTGTGCTGTGCACACTTTCGCTTTAGCTTTAGGTGCACTGCAGTGCTCTTCGCTATGCATAGTGGAAAGAGTGTATGGTATGCTTTCAAGAAGCAGAGAATATTGCTATGGTAGAGAGGTTTTAGAAGAAAAGTGCACATGCCAGGCGTGTTTTGGCAGTAGCAGAACTTCCCAGCAGAGTGTTCTGTGAGAGGGGTAGACGGCACTTCACCTCCCTTAGACAGAAATCGCTTCTTGCTACAAACCGCGATTAAGGAAACCACACTGCACTGAGGTGCTCTGCACAGAATACCGGTTGTCAGGGACTAGTGGTATGAAGCAGGATATGCCAGAACCAGCTTAGCTACAACATAGTTATTCGTCGTGCAGATTTCTGTGCTAGATATCAGTGATGCAGAGAAGCCATTTCTAGGTGTAGTGCAAAGTGAGATCTGTGGTGTGCTGTGCACACTTTCGCTTTAGCTTTAGGTGCACTGCAGTGCTCTTCGCTATGCATAGTGGAAAGAGTGTATGGTATGCTTTCAAGAAGCAGAGAATATTGCTATGGTAGAGAGGTTTTAGAAGAAAAGTGCACATGCCAGGCGTGTTTTGGCAGTAGCAGAACTTCCCAGCAGAGTGTTCTGTGAGAGGGGTAGACGGCACTTCACCTCCCTCAGCCAGAAATCGCTTCTTGCTACAAACCGCCATTAAGGAAACCACACTGCACTGAGGTGCTCTGCACAGAATACCGGTTGTCAGGGACTAGTGGTATGAAGCAGGATATGCAAGAACCAGCATGTGTACAACATAGTTATTCGTCGTGCAGATTTCTGTGCTAGATATCAGTGATGCAGAGAAGCCATTTCTAGGTGTAGTGCAAAGTGAGATCTGTGGTGTGCTGTGCACACTTTCGCTTTAGCTTTAGGTGCACTGCAGTGCTCTTCGCTATGCATAGTGGAAAGAGTGTATGGTATGCTTTCAAGAAGCAGAGAATATTGCTATGGTAGAGAGGTTTTAGAAGAAAAGTGCACATGCCAGGCGTGTTTTGGCAGTAGCAGAACTTCCCAGCAGAGTGTTCTGTGAGAGGGGTAGACGGCACTTCACCTCCCTCAGCCAGAAATCGCTTCTTGCTACAAACCGCCATTAAGGAAACCACACTGCACTGAGGTGCTCTGCACAGAATACCGGTTGTCAGGGACTAGTGGTATGAAGCAGGATATGCCAGAACCAGCTTAGCTACAACATAGTTATTCGTCGTGCAGATTTCTGTGCTAGATATCAGTGATGCAGAGAAGCCATTTCTAGGTGTAGTGCAAAGTGAGATCTGTGGTGTGCTGTGCACACTTTCGCTTTAGCTTTAGGTGCACTGCAGTGCTCTTCGCTATGCATAGTGGAAAGAGTGTATGGTATGCTTTCAAGAAGCAGAGAATATTGCTATGGTAGAGAGGTTTTAGAAGAAAAGTGCACATGCCAGGCGTGTTTTGGCAGTAGCAGAACTTCCCAGCAGAGTGTTCTGTGAGAGGGGTAGACGGCACTTCACCTCCCTCAGCCTGAAATCGCTTCTTGCTACAAACCGCCATTAAGGAAACCACACTGCACTGAGGTGCTCTGCACAGAATACCGGTTGTCAGGGACTAGTGGTATGAAGCAGGATATGCCAGAACCAGCTTAGCTACAACATAGTTATTCGTCGTGCAGATTTCTGTGCTAGATATCAGTGATGCAGAGAAGCCATTTCTAGGTGTAGTGCAAAGTGAGATCTGTGGTGTGCTGTGCACACTTTCGCTTTAGCTTTAGGTGCACTGCAGTGCTCTTCGCTATGCATAGTGGAAAGAGTGTATGGTATGCTTTCAAGAAGCAGAGAATATTGCTATGGTAGAGAGGTTTTAGAAGAAAAGTGCACATGCCAGGCGTGTTTTGGCAGTAGCAGAACTTCCCAGCAGAGTGTTCTGTGAGAGGGGTAGACGGCACTTCACCTCCCTCAGCCTGAAATCGCTTCTTGCTACAAACCGCCATTAAGGAAACCACACTGCACTGAGGTGCTCTGCACAGAATACCGGTTGTCAGGGACTAGTGGTATGAAGCAGGATATGCAGAACCAGCTTAGCTACAACATAGTTATTCGTCGTGCAGATTTCTGTGCTAGATATCAGTGATGCAGAGAAGCCATTTCTAGGTGTAGTGCAAAGTGAGATCTGTGGTGTGCTGTGCACACTTTCGCTTTAGCTTTAGGTGCACTGCAGTGCTCTTCGCTATGCATAGTGGAAAGAGTGTATGGTATGCTTTCAAGAAGCAGAGAATATTGCTATGGTAGAGAGGTTTTAGAAGAAAAGTGCACATGCCAGGCGTGTTTTGGCAGTAGCAGAACTTCCCAGCAGAGTGTTCTGTGAGAGGGGTGAGACGGCACTTCACCTCCCTCAGCCTGAAATCGCTTCTTGCTACAAACCGCCATTAAGGAAACCACACTGCACTGAGGTGCTCTGCACAGAATACCGGTTGTCAGGGACTAGTGGTATGAAGCAGGATATGCCAGAACCAGCTTAGCTACAACATAGTTATTCGTCGTGCAGATTTCTGTGCTAGATATCAGTGATGCAGAGAAGCCATTTCTAGGTGTAGTGCAAAGTGAGATCTGTGGTGTGCTGTGCACACTTTCGCTTTAGCTTTAGGTGCACTGCAGTGCTCTTCGCTATGCATAGTGGAAAGAGTGTATGGTATGCTTTCAAGAAGCAGAGAATATTGCTATGGTAGAGAGGTTTTAGAAGAAAAGTGCACATGCCAGGCGTGTTTTGGCAGTAGCAGAACTTCCCAGCAGAGTGTTCTGTGAGAGGGGTGAGACGGCACTTCACCTCCCTCAGCCTGAAATCGCTTCTTGCTACAAACCGCCATTAAGGAAACCACACTGCACTGAGGTGCTCTGCACAGAATACCGGTTGTCAGGGACTAGTGGTATGAAGCAGGATATGCCAGAACCAGCTTAGCTACAACATAGTTATTCGTCGTGCAGATTTCTGTGCTAGATATCAGTGATGCAGAGAAGCCATTTCTAGGTGTAGTGCAAAGTGAGATCTGTGGTGTGCTGTGCACACTTTCGCTTTAGCTTTAGGTGCACTGCAGTGCTCTTCGCTATGCATAGTGGAAAGAGTGTATGGTATGCTTTCAAGAAGCAGAGAATATTGCTATGGTAGAGAGGTTTTAGAAGAAAAGTGCACATGCCAGGCGTGTTTTGGCAGTAGCAGAACTTCCCAGCAGAGTGTTCTGTGAGAGGGGTAGACGGCACTTCACCTCCCTCAGCCTGAAATCGCTTCTTGCTACAAACCGCCATTAAGGAAACCACACTGCACTGAGGTGCTCTGCACAGAATACCGGTTGTCAGGGACTAGTGGTATGAAGCAGGATATGCCAGAACCAGCTTAGCTACAACATAGTTATTCGTCGTGCAGATTTCTGTGCTAGATATCAGTGATGCAGAGAAGCCATTTCTAGGTGTAGTGCAAAGTGAGATCTGTGGTGTGCTGTGCACACTTTAGCTTTAACTTTAGGTGCACTGCAGTGCTCTTCGCTATGCATAGTGGAAAGAGTGTATGGTATGCTTTCAAGAAGCAGAGAATATTGCTATGGTAGAGAGGTTTTAGAAGAAAAGTGCACATGCCAGGCGTGTTTTGGCAGTAGCAGAACTTCCCAGCAGAGTGTTCTGTGAGAGGGGTAGACGGCACTTCACCTCCCTCAGCCTGAAATCGCTTCTTGCTACAAACCGCCATTAAGGAAACCACACTGCACTGAGGTGCTCTGCACAGAATACCGGTTGTCAGGGACTAGTGGTATGAAGCAGGATATGCCAGAACCAGCTTAGCTACAACATAGTTATTCGTCGTGCAGATTTCTGTGCTAGATATCAGTGATGCAGAGAAGCCATTTCTAGGTGTAGTGCAAAGTGAGATCTGTGGTGTGCTGTGCACACTTTAGCTTTAACTTTAGGTGCACTGCAGTGCTCTTCGCTATGCATAGTGGAAAGAGTGTATGGTATGCTTTCAAGAAGCAGAGAATATTGCTATGGTAGAGAGGTTTTAGAAGAAAAGTGCACATGCCAGGCGTGTTTTGGCAGTAGCAGAACTTCCCAGCAGAGTGTTCTGTGAGAGGGGTAGACGGCACTTCACCTCCCTCAGCCTGAAATCGCTTCTTGCTACAAACCGCCATTAAGGAAACCACACTGCACTGAGGTGCTCTGCACAGAATACCGGTTGTCAGGGACTAGTGGTATGAAGCAGGATATGCCAGAACCAGCTTAGCTACAACATAGTTATTCGTCGTGCAGATTTCTGTGCTAGATATCAGTGATGCAGAGAAGCCATTTCTAGGTGTAGTGCAAAGTGAGATCTGTGGTGTGCTGTGCACACTTTCGCTTTAGCTTTAGGTGCACTGCAGTGCTCTTCGCTATGCATAGTGGAAAGAGTGTATGGTATGCTTTCAAGAAGCAGAGAATATTGCTATGGTAGAGAGGTTTTAGAAGAAAAGTGCACATGCCAGGCGTGTTTTGGCAGTAGCAGAACTTCCCAGCAGAGTGTTCTGTGAGAGGGGTAGACGGCACTTCACCTCCCTCAGCCTGAAATCGCTTCTTGCTACAAACCGCCATTAAGGAAACCACACTGCACTGAGGTGCTCTGCACAGAATACCGGTTGTCAGGGACTAGTGGTATGAAGCAGGATATGCCAGAACCAGCTTAGCTACAACATAGTTATTCGTCGTGCAGATTTCTGTGCTAGATATCAGTGATGCAGAGAAGCCATTTCTAGGTGTAGTGCAAAGTGAGATCTGTGGTGTGCTGTGCACACTTTCAGCTTAGCTTTAGGTGCACTGCAGTGCTCTTCGCTATGCATAGTGGAAAGAGTGTATGGTATGCTTTCAAGAAGCAGAGAATATTGCTATGGTAGAGAGGTTTTAGAAGAAAAGTGCACATGCCAGGCGTGTTTTGGCAGTAGCAGAACTTCCCAGCAGAGTGTTCTGTGAGAGGGGTAGACGGCACTTCACCTCCCTCAGCCTGAAATCGCTTCTTGCTACAAACCGCCATTAAGGAAACCACACTGCACTGAGGTGCTCTGCACAGAATACCGGTTGTCAGGGACTAGTGGTATGAAGCAGGATATGCCAGAACCAGCTTAGCTACAACATAGTTATTCGTCGTGCAGATTTCTGTGCTAGATATCAGTGATGCAGAGAAGCCATTTCTAGGTGTAGTGCAAAGTGAGATCTGTGGTGTGCTGTGCACACTTTCGCTTAGCTTTAGGTGCACTGCAGTGCTCTTCGCTATGCATAGTGGAAAGAGTGTATGGTATGCTTTCAAGAAGCAGAGAATATTGCTATGGTAGAGAGGTTTTAGAAGAAAAGTGCACATGCCAGGCGTGTTTTGGCAGTAGCAGAACTTCCCAGCAGAGTGTTCTGTGAGAGGGGTAGACGGCACTTCACCTCCCTCAGCCAGAAATCGCTTCTTGCTACAAACCGCCATTAAGGAAACCACACTGCACTGAGGTGCTCTGCACAGAATACCGGTTGTCAGGGACTAGTGGTATGAAGCAGGATATGCCAGAACCAGCTTAGCTACAACATAGTTATTCGTCGTGCAGATTTCTGTGCTAGATATCAGTGATGCAGAGAAGCCATTTCTAGGTGTAGTGCAAAGTGAGATCTGTGGTGTGCTGTGCACACTTTCGCTTTAGCTTTAGGTGCACTGCAGTGCTCTTCGCTATGCATAGTGGAAAGAGTGTATGGTATGCTTTCAAGAAGCAGAGAATATTGCTATGGTAGAGAGGTTTTAGAAGAAAAGTGCACATGCCAGGCGTGTTTGGCAGTAGCAGAACTTCCCAGCAGAGTGTTCTGTGAGAGGGGTAGACGGCACTTCACCTCCCTCAGCCTGAAATCGCTTCTTGCTACAAACCGCCATTAAGGAAACCACACTGCACTGAGGTGCTCTGCACAGAATACCGGTTGTCAGGGACTAGTGGTATGAAGCAGGATATGCCAGAACCAGCTTAGCTACAACATAGTTATTCGTCGTGCAGATTTCTGTGCTAGATATCAGTGATGCAGAGAAGCCATTTCTAGGTGTAGTGCAAAGTGAGATCTGTGGTGTGCTGTGCACACTTTAAGCTACAGCTTTAGGTGCACTGCAGTGCTCTTCGCTATGCATAGTGGAAAGAGTGTATGGTATGCTTTCAAGAAGCAGAGAATATTGCTATGGTAGAGAGGTTTTAGAAGAAAAGTGCACATGCCAGGCGTGTTTTGGCAGTAGCAGAACTTCCCAGCAGAGTGTTCTGTGAGAGGGGTGAAACTGACACTTCACCTCCCTCAGCCTGAAATCGCTTCTTGCTACAAACCGCCATTAAGGAAACCACACTGCACTGAGGTGCTCTGCACAGAATACCGGTTGTCAGGGACTAGTGGTATGAAGCAGGATATGCCAGAACCAGCTTAGCTACAACATAGTTATTCGTCGTGCAGATTTCTGTGCTAGATATCAGTGATGCAGAGAAGCCATTTCTAGGTGTAGTGCAAAGTGAGATCTGTGGTGTGCTGTGCACACTTTCGCTTTAGCTTTAGGTGCACTGCAGTGCTCTTCGCTATGCATAGTGGAAAGAGTGTATGGTATGCTTTCAAGAAGCAGAGAATATTGCTATGGTAGAGAGGTTTTAGAAGAAAAGTGCACATGCCAGGCGTGTTTTGGCAGTAGCAGAACTTCCCAGCAGAGTGTTCTGTGAGAGGGGTAGACGGCACTTCACCTCCCTCAGCCTGAAATCGCTTCTTGCTACAAACCGCCATTAAGGAAACCACACTGCACTGAGGTGCTCTGCACAGAATACCGGTTGTCAGGGACTAGTGGTATGAAGCAGGATATGCCAGAACCAGCTTAGCTACAACATAGTTATTCGTCGTGCAGATTTCTGTGCTAGATATCAGTGATGCAGAGAAGCCATTTCTAGGTGTAGTGCAAAGTGAGATCTGTGGTGTGCTGTGCACACTTTCAGCTTTAGCTTTAGGTGCACTGCAGTGCTCTTCGCTATGCATAGTGGAAAGAGTGTATGGTATGCTTTCAAGAAGCAGAGAATATTGCTATGGTAGAGAGGTTTTAGAAGAAAAGTGCACATGCCAGGCGTGTTTTGGCAGTAGCAGAACTTCCCAGCAGAGTGTTCTGTGAGAGGGGTAGACGGCACTTCACCTCCCTCAGCCTGAAATCGCTTCTTGCTACAAACCGCCATTAAGGAAACCACACTGCACTGAGGTGCTCTGCACAGAATACCGGTTGTCAGGGACTAGTGGTATGAAGCAGGATATGCCAGAACCAGCTTAGCTACAACATAGTTATTCGTCGTGCAGATTTCTGTGCTAGATATCAGTGATGCAGAGAAGCCATTTCTAGGTGTAGTGCAAAGTGAGATCTGTGGTGTGCTGTGCACACTTTACGCTTAGCTTTAGGTGCACTGCAGTGCTCTTCGCTATGCATAGTGGAAAGAGTGTATGGTATGCTTTCAAGAAGCAGAGAATATTGCTATGGTAGAGAGGTTTTAGAAGAAAAGTGCACATGCCAGGCGTGTTTTGGCAGTAGCAGAACTTCCCAGCAGAGTGTTCTGTGAGAGGGGTAGACGGCACTTCACCTCCCTCAGCCTGAAATCGCTTCTTGCTACAAACCGCCATTAAGGAAACCACACTGCACTGAGGTGCTCTGCACAGAATACCGGTTGTCAGGGACTAGTGGTATGAAGCAGGATATGCCAGAACCAGCTTAGCTACAACATAGTTATTCGTCGTGCAGATTTCTGTGCTAGATATCAGTGATGCAGAGAAGCCATTTCTAGGTGTAGTGCAAAGTGAGATCTGTGGTGTGCTGTGCACACTTTCGCACTAGCTTTAGGTGCACTGCAGTGCTCTTCGCTATGCATAGTGGAAAGAGTGTATGGTATGCTTTCAAGAAGCAGAGAATATTGCTATGGTAGAGAGGTTTTAGAAGAAAAGTGCACATGCCAGGCGTGTTTTGGCAGTAGCAGAACTTCCCAGCAGAGTGTTCTGTGAGAGGGGTAGACGGCACTTCACCTCCCTCAGCCTGAAATCGCTTCTTGCTACAAACCGCCATTAAGGAAACCACACTGCACTGAGGTGCTCTGCACAGAATACCGGTTGTCAGGGACTAGTGGTATGAAGCAGGATATGCCAGAACCAGCTTAGCTACAACATAGTTATTCGTCGTGCAGATTTCTGTGCTAGATATCAGTGATGCAGAGAAGCCATTTCTAGGTGTAGTGCAAAGTGAGATCTGTGGTGTGCTGTGCACACTTTCAGCTTTAGCTTTAGGTGCACTGCAGTGCTCTTCGCTATGCATAGTGGAAAGAGTGTATGGTATGCTTTCAAGAAGCAGAGAATATTGCTATGGTAGAGAGGTTTTAGAAGAAAAGTGCACATGCCAGGCGTGTTTTGGCAGTAGCAGAACTTCCCAGCAGAGTGTTCTGTGAGAGGGTGAGACGGCACTTCACCTCCCTCAGCCAGAAATCGCTTCTTGCTACAAACCGCCATTAAGGAAACCACACTGCACTGAGGTGCTCTGCACAGAATACCGGTTGTCAGGGACTAGTGGTATGAAGCAGGATATGCCAGAACCAGCTTAGCTACAACATAGTTATTCGTCGTGCAGATTTCTGTGCTAGATATCAGTGATGCAGAGAAGCCATTTCTAGGTGTAGTGCAAAGTGAGATCTGTGGTGTGCTGTGCACACTTTCGCTCTAGCTTTAGGTGCACTGCAGTGCTCTTCGCTATGCATAGTGGAAAGAGTGTATGGTATGCTTTCAAGAAGCAGAGAATATTGCTATGGTAGAGAGGTTTTAGAAGAAAAGTGCACATGCCAGGCGTGTTTTGGCAGTAGCAGAACTTCCCAGCAGAGTGTTCTGTGAGAGGGGTAGACGGCACTTCACCTCCCTCAGCCAGAAATCGCTTCTTGCTACAAACCGCCATTAAGGAAACCACACTGCACTGAGGTGCTCTGCACAGAATACCGGTTGTCAGGGACTAGTGGTATGAAGCAGGATATGCCAGAACCAGCTTAGCTACAACATAGTTATTCGTCGTGCAGATTTCTGTGCTAGATATCAGTGATGCAGAGAAGCCATTTCTAGGTGTAGTGCAAAGTGAGATCTGTGGTGTGCTGTGCACACTTTCGCTTTAGCTTTAGGTGCACTGCAGTGCTCTTCGCTATGCATAGTGGAAAGAGTGTATGGTATGCTTTCAAGAAGCAGAGAATATTGCTATGGTAGAGAGGTTTTAGAAGAAAAGTGCACATGCCAGGCGTGTTTTGGCAGTAGCAGAACTTCCCAGCAGAGTGTTCTGTGAGAGGGGTAGACGGCACTTCACCTCCCTCAGCCTGAAATCGCTTCTTGCTACAAACCGCCATTAAGGAAACCACACTGCACTGAGGTGCTCTGCACAGAATACCGGTTGTCAGGGACTAGTGGTATGAAGCAGGATATGCCAGAACCAGCTTAGCTACAACATAGTTATTCGTCGTGCAGATTTCTGTGCTAGATATCAGTGATGCAGAGAAGCCATTTCTAGGTGTAGTGCAAAGTGAGATCTGTGGTGTGCTGTGCACACTTTCGCTTAGCTTTAGGTGCACTGCAGTGCTCTTCGCTATGCATAGTGGAAAGAGTGTATGGTATGCTTTCAAGAAGCAGAGAATATTGCTATGGTAGAGAGGTTTTAGAAGAAAAGTGCACATGCCAGGCGTGTTTTGGCAGTAGCAGAACTTCCCAGCAGAGTGTTCTGTGAGAGGGGTAGACGGCACTTCACCTCCCTCAGCCAGAAATCGCTTCTTGCTACAAACCGCCATTAAGGAAACCACACTGCACTGAGGTGCTCTGCACAGAATACCGGTTGTCAGGGACTAGTGGTATGAAGCAGGATATGCCAGAACCAGCTTAGCTACAACATAGTTATTCGTCGTGCAGATTTCTGTGCTAGATATCAGTGATGCAGAGAAGCCATTTCTAGGTGTAGTGCAAAGTGAGATCTGTGGTGTGCTGTGCACACTTTCGCTTCAGCTTTAGGTGCACTGCAGTGCTCTTCGCTATGCATAGTGGAAAGAGTGTATGGTATGCTTTCAAGAAGCAGAGAATATTGCTATGGTAGAGAGGTTTTAGAAGAAAAGTGCACATGCCAGGCGTGTTTTGGCAGTAGCAGAACTTCCCAGCAGAGTGTTCTGTGAGAGGGGTAGACGGCACTTCACCTCCCTCAGCCTGAAATCGCTTCTTGCTACAAACCGCCATTAAGGAAACCACACTGCACTGAGGTGCTCTGCACAGAATACCGGTTGTCAGGGACTAGTGGTATGAAGCAGGATATGCCAGAACCAGCTTAGCTACAACATAGTTATTCGTCGTGCAGATTTCTGTGCTAGATATCAGTGATGCAGAGAAGCCATTTCTAGGTGTAGTGCAAAGTGAGATCTGTGGTGTGCTGTGCACACTTTCGCTTTAGCTTTAGGTGCACTGCAGTGCTCTTCGCTATGCATAGTGGAAAGAGTGTATGGTATGCTTTCAAGAAGCAGAGAATATTGCTATGGTAGAGAGGTTTTAGAAGAAAAGTGCACATGCCAGGCGTGTTTTGGCAGTAGCAGAACTTCCCAGCAGAGTGTTCTGTGAGAGGGGTAGACGGCACTTCACCTCCCTCAGCCTGAAATCGCTTCTTGCTACAAACCGCCATTAAGGAAACCACACTGCACTGAGGTGCTCTGCACAGAATACCGGTTGTCAGGGACTAGTGGTATGAAGCAGGATATGCCAGAACCAGCTTAGCTACAACATAGTTATTCGTCGTGCAGATTTCTGTGCTAGATATCAGTGATGCAGAGAAGCCATTTCTAGGTGTAGTGCAAAGTGAGATCTGTGGTGTGCTGTGCACACTTTCGCTTTAGCTTTAGGTGCACTGCAGTGCTCTTCGCTATGCATAGTGGAAAGAGTGTATGGTATGCTTTCAAGAAGCAGAGAATATTGCTATGGTAGAGAGGTTTTAGAAGAAAAGTGCACATGCCAGGCGTGTTTTGGCAGTAGCAGAACTTCCCAGCAGAGTGTTCTGTGAGAGGGGTAGACGGCACTTCACCTCCCTCAGCCTGAAATCGCTTCTTGCTACAAACCGCCATTAAAGAAACCACACTGCACTGAGGTGCTCTGCACAGAACACCGGTTGTCAGGGACTAGTGGTATGAAGCAGGATATGCCAGAACCAGCTTAGCTACAACATAGTTATTCGTCGTGCAGATTTCTGTGCTAGATATCAGTGATGCAGAGAAGCCATTTCTAGGTGTAGTGCAAAGTGAGATCTGTGGTGTGCTGTGCACACTTTCGCTTTAGCTTTAGGTGCACTGCAGTGCTCTTCGCTATGCATAGTGGAAAGAGTGTATGGTATGCTTTCAAGAAGCAGAGAATATTGCTATGGTGAGAGGTTTTAGAAGAAAAGTGCACATGCCAGGCGTGTTTTGGCAGTAGCAGAACTTCCCAGCAGAGTGTTCTGTGAGAGGGGTAGACGGCACTTCACCTCCCTCAGCCTGAAATCGCTTCTTGCTACAAACCGCCATTAAGGAAACCACACTGCACTGAGGTGCTCTGCACAGAACACCGGTTGTCAGGGACTAGTGGTATGAAGCAGGATATGCCAGAACCAGCTTAGCTACAACATAGTTATTCGTCGTGCAGATTTCTGTGCTAGATATCAGTGATGCAGAGAAGCCATTTCTAGGTGTAGTGCAAAGTGAGATCTGTGGTGTGCTGTGCACACTTTCGCTTTAGCTTTAGGTGCACTGCAGTGCTCTTCGCTATGCATAGTGGAAAGAGTGTATGGTATGCTTTCAAGAAGCAGAGAATATTGCTATGGTAGAGAGGTTTTAGAAGAAAAGTGCACATGCCAGGCGTGTTTTGGCAGTAGCAGAACTTCCCAGCAGAGTGTTCTGTGAGAGGGGTAGACGGCACTTCACCTCCCTCAGCCTGAAATCGCTTCTTGCTACAAACCGCCATTAAGGAAACCACACTGCACTGGTGCTCTGCACAGAATACCGGTTGTCAGGGACTAGTGGTATGAAGCAGGATATGCCAGAACCAGCTTAGCTACAACATAGTTATTCGTCGTGCAGATTTCTGTGCTAGATATCAGTGATGCAGAGAAGCCATTTCTAGGTGTAGTGCAAAGTGAGATCTGTGGTGTGCTGTGCACACTTTCGCTTCAGCTTTAGGTGCACTGCAGTGCTCTTCGCTATGCATAGTGGAAAGAGTGTATGGTATGCTTTCAAGAAGCAGAGAATATTGCTATGGTAGAGAGGTTTTAGAAGAAAAGTGCACATGCCAGGCGTGTTTTGGCAGTAGCAGAACTTCCCAGCAGAGTGTTCTGTGAGAGGGGTAGACGGCACTTCACCTCCCTCAGCCTGAAATCGCTTCTTGCTACAAACCGCCATTAAGGAAACCACACTGCACTGAGGTGCTCTGCACAGAATACCGGTTGTCAGGGACTAGTGGTATGAAGCAGGATATGCCAGAACCAGCTTAGCTACAACATAGTTATTCGTCGTGCAGATTTCTGTGCTAGATATCAGTGATGCAGAGAAGCCATTTCTAGGTGTAGTGCAAAGTGAGATCTGTGGTGTGCTGTGCACACTTTCGCTTAGCTTTAGGTGCACTGCAGTGCTCTTCGCTATGCATAGTGGAAAGAGTGTATGGTATGCTTTCAAGAAGCAGAGAATATTGCTATGGTAGAGAGGTTTTAGAAGAAAAGTGCACATGCCAGGCGTGTTTTGGCAGTAGCAGAACTTCCCAGCAGAGTGTTCTGTGAGAGGGGTGAGACGGCACTTCACCTCCCTCAGCCTGAAATCGCTTCTTGCTACAA
>JAKWBO010001461.1:0-13762 GCA_034336685.1 Luscinia luscinia
AAAAAAATTATTTGAAATGGTTTGGGTTTGGATCAAAAGAAAAAATTAAAATGGTTTGGTTTTGGATTAAAAAAAAATTATTTAAAATTGTTTCGTTTTGGATTAAAAAAAAAATATTTGAAATGGTTTGGTATTGGATCAAATAAAGGAAATTTATTTGAAATGGTTTGGGTTTGGATAAAAAAAAAATATTTGAAATGGTTTGGTATTAGATCAAATAAAAGAAATTTATATGAAATGGTTTGGATCAAAAAAATATTTAAAAAGGTTTGGTTTTGGATAAAAAAAAATATTATTTATTTGAAATGGTTTGTTATTGGATCAAATAAAGGAATTCATATGAAATGGTTTGGTTTTGGATCAAATAAAGGAAATTTACCTCAAATGGTTTAGTTTTGGATCAAATAAAAGAAATTTATATGGAATGGTTTGGTTTTGGATTAAAAAAAATTATTTGAAATGGTTTGGTTTTGGATAAAAAAAAAGAAGTTTATATGAAATGCTTTTATTTTGGATCAAATAAAAGGAAATTTATTTGAAATACTTTGGTTTTGGTTCAAATAAAGGAAATTTATTTGAAATTATTTGATTTTGGACCAAATAAAAGAAATTTATTTGAAATGGTTTGGTTTTGGGCCAAAAATAAGAAATTTATATGAAATGATTTGATTTTGGATAGAAAAAAAATAAATTTATTTGAAATTATTTGATTTTTGGACCAAATAAAAGAAAATTTATTTGAAATGATTTGATTTTGGGCCAAATAAAAGAACATTTATTTGAAATTATTTGCTTTTTGGACCGAATAAAGGGATTTTTTTGCCGCGGTGCCTGGGTGGGAACCCCGCGCTCCCCGCGGCGCCTTTCGGGGCGTTCCCGTCACCCCAAAACCGCGGCCGCGGCCGGTCCCGGCTCGCTCCAGGTGTCGCAATTCCCGGGAAAATCATTTCCCAGGTGACGGGAACGCCCCGGGAACGTCAGGGAGGGGCGGGAGGAGCCTTAAAAACGCGCCTGGGCCGGCGGGATGGGCGCGAGGTGAGGGGACACGGCGGCGACAGCGGCGACAGCGGCGACAGCGGGACACGCGCGACCCCCGCGAGGATGCAGGTGCGAATTCCCGGCTGGAATTTTTGGGCTGGGAAATGCGGGAAGTGGAAATTTCCCGGGGATTTTCTGCGAGAGCGGCGGCCGGGCCGGGGTCACCCGGGGGAGAACCGGGACCGGGACCCCGCGGGGATCGGGGGGGTCCTGGGAAAGGGGGGGGGACCCCGGGGCTGTGTCCGTCTGTCCGTCTGTCTGTCTGTTCGTCTGTCTGTCGCCGCTCCGGGCGTTGGTGGCCTGGAGAGGAAGGAGAGGGGGAAAGAAAAGGTGGGACCTGCTGGGTCTGGGTGTCACCCCGGTGTCCCCGCGTCCCGCCAGTGCCACCCAGTGTCCGCCTGTCCCAGTGTCCCCATGTCCCTTCCTGGCACTATTGTCCCCATGTCCCAGCATCGCCCCAGTGTCCCCATGTCCCAGTGTCCCCATGTCCCACTGTGCCACCATTGTCCCCTCGTCCCACTGTGCCACCAGTGTCCCCCTGTCCCAGTGTCCCCATGTCCCAGTCTCTCCCAGTGTCCCCTTGTCCCTGCCTGGCACTATTGTCCCCCTGTCCCAGTGTCCCCGTGCCCCCGGCTGGCCCCGGGTGGGACCTGCCCGAGCCACCCGGCTGGGTCTGGGTGTCACCCCGGTGTCCCCTTGTCTCACTGTGCCACCAGTGTCCCCATGTCCCTGCCTGGCACTATTGTCCCCGTGTCCCAGCCTGTCCCAGTGTCCCCATGTCCCAGCACGTCCCGGTGTCCCCATGTGCCACCCGCCGAGCGTCCCGTGCTCCCGGCTGGCCCCGGGGCTGCGCCGTGAGTCAGCGGCGGAGCAGCTGCCCCAAGGACGGGCTGGGCGCTGCTGGCAGGGGACACCTGGGGACACCTGGGGACACCTGGGGACATCTGGGGACACCTGGGGACACCGAGGGGGTGCCGAGGCTGCTTCTGCCCCCGGGCCGGGCTCGGAGCTGGAATCCCCGAGAGCTCCAAATCCACCCCGGTGCCAAAATCCTGAGGGCGGCGACAATCCCCAGCCCTGGCACGACCGGGTGACCCCGGGCGGTGGCACTGGGAGGACACGGGGCCAGGCTGAGGCGCGTGGGGACAAGGACGAGCTGTCACCTCCCGGCGCGGGGCTGGGTGGGAGAGGGACAGGAGCCAAATCCTGGCGCCGGGGCAGGTCACGGAGAGCTGGGGACAACTCTGGTGACACCCGCGGCGTGGGGACACCGCTGGGCCAGCCCCTGCATGACCCGAGCGGCCACGGGACCCCCAGCCCCGGCCACCAACAACAGCAGGAAAGAGCCAAGGTGACGCAGTTCCCGGATGTGACAGCGCCATCCTGGGCTGGGCCCATCCTCAGCGAGATTTCCTGGCTGGCGACAGCGGGGACAGGAGGAGGGACAGCCCGGAGCCGACACCGAGCCGGGCTCGGGAGGCTCAGCCTGGGCAGGCCGGACCTGCTCCTGCGCTGTGAAGCAACAGGAGGGCGGGCAGGTAATTCCTGCCCGGTGAGCTCCGGGAACGGCAGCCCCACGGCCCCGGTGCCCTAATTGCCACCCCGGTGCCCTAATTGCCACCCCGGTGCCGTAATTGCCACCCACGCGCTGAGCGGCGGCGCCGAGGCGCGGGCGGGGCGGGCACAGGTGGCACTGGGTGTTCCGCAGGTGGCGGTGAGGGTTTTTATTTTTTGGGGTTTTTTTTTTGGGGTGGGTGACTCTGAGAGCCGCCCCCAACAGCAGAGACCCGTGGGGTGTTGGATTTTCCGGCGGATGGTTTTTGGGTGGGTTGTTCCATGATTTTTGGGTGGGTTGTTGGATGGTTTTTGGTGAGGTTGTTCCATTGTTTCTGGTGGGGTTGTTCCATGGTTTTTGGCGGGTTGTTGGATGGTTTTTGGCAGGCTTTTACAAGTTTTTGGGTGGGTTGTTGGATGGTTTTTGGGTGGGCTGTTCCAAGGTTTTTGGCGGGGCTGTTCCATGATTTTTGGTGGATTGTTCCATGGTTTTTGGCGGGGCTGTTCCATGGTTTTTGGCTGAGTTGTTCCATGTTTTTGGGTGGGTTGTTCGATGGTTTTTGGTGGGTTGTTCCACGGTTGTTGGCGGGCCTTTTCCAATTTTTTGGTGGGGCTGTTGGATGGTTTTTGGCAAGGCTCTTCCATTGTTTTTGGCGGGGTTGTTGGCAGAGTTGTTCCATGTTTTTGGTGCGACTTTTCCATGTTTTTTGGCGGGGTTGTTTGGTGGATTTTGGTGGGGTTGTTCCATGGTTTCTGGTGAGGTTGTTCCATGGTTTTTGGCGGTTGTTCCATGGTTTTGGCGGGGTTGTTGGCAGGGCTGTTCCATGTTTTTGCTGCGGTTTTCCATGATTTTGGCGGGTTGTCCAGTGGTTTTTGGTGCAGTTCTTCCATGTTTTTGGGTAGGTTGTTCCATTGTTTTTGGTGCGGTTTTCCCATGTTTTTTGGCGGGTTGTTCAGCGGTTTTTGGCGAGGATGTTCCATTGGTTTTGGTGCTGTTTTTCCATGATTTTTGGCCGGGTTGTTCCGTGGTTTTTGGCGGGTTGTTCAGTGTTTTTGGCGCGGTTGTTCCATTGTTTTTGGTGCGATTTTTCCACGTTATTTGGCGGGTTGTTCAGTGGTTTTTGGGTGGGTTGTTCCATTATTTTTGGTGCCGTTTTTCCATGGTTTTGTCGGGTTGTCCAGCGGTTTTGGGGGAGTTTTCCATGTTTATTGGCGGGCTGTCCTGCGGTTTTTGGCGGGTTGTTCAGCGGTTTTTGGCATGATTGTTCAGTGGTTTTTAGCGGGTTGTTCCACTGTTTTCCATCCCGTTTTTCAAGTTTTTTGGCGGGTTGTTCAGTGGTTTTGGAGAGGATGTGCCATTGTTTTTGGTGCGGTTTTTCCATATTTTTGGCGGGTTGTTCAGCGGTTTTTGGCGGGATGTTCAGCGGTTTTTGGCGGGGTTGTTCCATTGTTTTTTGGTGCCGTTTTTCCGTGATTTTGGCGGGTTGTTCAGCGTTTTTCAGCGCGGTTATTCCATATTTTTCCCCCTGCCGGGGCTTTTAGTGCCCCCAGCGCGGGTCTCAGCTCACCCCCTCCCCTCAGGCCACCATGGGCGAGTGCACAGACCTGGAGTGGGCCGTGCAGGTGCTGGTGAACAACTTCGACAAGTACTCGAGCCGCTGCTGCTGCTGCAGGAACCCGCGGCGCATCAGCAAGAAGGATTTCCGCAGGATGCTGAGCCGCGAGCTCAACCACATGCTGACGGTGAGACTGGGTTTTTGGTTTTATTTATTTATTTATTTATTTATTTATTTATTTATTTATTTATTTAGGGTTTTTTTTTTGTTTTTTGGGGGTTGTCTTGGGGGTTTTTTGGGGTTTTATTGAGTTTTTATTGGGTTTTTATGGGGGTTTTTGTCGGGTTTTTTACTGTGTTTTTGTCGGGTTTTTTAATTGGGTTTTATATTGGGTTTTATATTGGGTCTTTATTGGGTCTTAATCGGGTTTTTGATCGGGTTTTAATCGGGTTTTTAATCGGGTTTTTAATGGGTTTTTGTCGGGTTTTTTATCGGGTTTTTGTCGGGTTGTTTATTGGGTTTTTTTTGGGGGTTTTTTTTGTGGGTTTTTTGGGAGGTTTTTATCGGGTTTTTATCGGGTTTTTATAGCGTTTTTTATTGGGTTTTTATGGGGTTTTTTATCGGGTTTTTTACTAGGTTTTACTGATTTGTTATCTCTAAACATTTTACAAATTCTTAATTCTCCTTTTATGTTGAATATTCTAATTTCCACTAACCAACATAACACAAATTACAAATCCTCTAGAATTTACAAACAAATTTACAAATTTACCTATAGGAATCCCTACATTACCGTGTTTTACCAATTTCTTATCTCTGAATTACCTCTGTCCCTTCCCCTGGAGGGAGTTTCTGCCGATTTTTTGCTATTTTTGCCGCGAACCGCCGTTATTTTAACAAAGGGAAAAAATCTTCAAGCACGCACTCTTTATCTCAACCTCGCTGTTATCACACCATCAAAATTCTTTGCAATGCGAATTAAATCGCATTTATCGGGTTTTTTTTTCCTGAGCCATCCTCTCCCCAGGACACGGGAACCGCCGAGCCGCCGACAAACTCATCTGCGACCTGGACGAGAACAAGGACGGGCGATCAGCTTCGAGGAGTACTGACCTTGATAGGCGGCATCGCCAGCCCGATCACAGGCAGATCATCCGCCAGCAGGAGCAGAGCGTCAAATTCACCAAGTAGAGGCGGCTGGAAAATGCCCCGAGCGATTTGGGGTGGGATTTGGGCGGGCTCTCTCAGCGGGTTTCCTTACTGGGCGGGGTTGGGTCTGTTCGAATTTTGGCTGTTTGTCCCCAAAATTCATCGCCGGCAGTGCCTCCCACTGAGGAATCAATCCCAAAAAATTGGGGTGGGGTCTTCTAAAATAAATCCCTCCTGTTCAGAATTCTGTCTGTCTGTCCCCAAAATCCCACCAGCAGCTGCTTCTCCCACTGAGAAATCAATCCCAAAAATTGGGGTGGGGTCTTCTAAAATAAATCTTTTCCTGTGGGGATTCTGTTCAGAATTCTGTCTGTTTGTCCCCAAATTTCATCGCGGCACCTCCTCTCCCACTGAGGAATCAATCCCAAAATTGGGGTGGGTCTTCTAAAATAAATCCCTCCTGTTCAGAATTCTGTCTGTCTGTCACCAAAAATCTCACCAGCAGCGCTGCCTCTCCCACTGAGGTTCCCCCAAAAATTGGGGTTGGGTCTCCTAAAATAAATCCCCTCCCGTGGGGGATTCTGTTCAGAATTTTCTGTCCCCAAAAATCCCACCAGCACCAGCACCCCCAAAAAAATTGGGGTGGGGTCTCCTCGCTTTCCCGGGGCTCGGCCGGTGACACCCCGCAGGTTATTTATTGATTTATTGATTTATTGATGATTTATCGATTTATCGCGACAATAAAATCCGGAGGAGCGGCGCTCGGGTTTTATTTCCTGAGGGAGGGAGTGAATTTGGGAGGGGCTTTTTTTTTTTTTTGGGGGTCCTCCCTGGTGGTCATTCCAGGAGCCACCAGCGGGTGTCGCACTTGTGGCATTTGTCACCCCCATGGGGACTCCCAGGATGGGCTGGGGACCCCCAGGAATGGGCTGAGACCCTCAGGATGGGCTGAGACCCCCGGGATGGGCTGGGGACCCCTGAGTTGGGCTGAGGACCCCCGGGTTGGGTTGAAGACTCCCAGAATGGGCTGGAGACCTCGGGACGGGCTGGGGACCCCAGGATGGGTTGGGGACCCCGGGGTGAGCTGGGGACCCTCCGAACACCCCCGAATTCTTCCGAACACCCCCGAGCACCCCTGAACCTCTCCTGAGCTCCCCTGAACCCCTCCGAGCCTCTCCGAACCCCACTGAGTCCCCACCGAGCCCCCCCGAACACCTTCGAACATCCCCCGAACCGCTCCGAACCTTCCTGAACGCCTCCGACCATCCTCCGAACATCCCCCGAACATTCCCGAACCTCTCCGAACCCCACCGAGTTCCCCCGAGCCCCCCCGAACACCTCCGAACATCCCCCGAACCTCTCCGAACCGCTCCGAACCTTCCTGAACGCCCCCGACCATCCTCCGAACATCCCCCGAACATTCCCGAACCTCTCCGAACTCCACCGACCATCCCCGAACCCCCTGAGTGTCCCCGAACAACCCCCGAACATCCCCGGAACACCCCCGAATTCCCCCGAACTCCACGAAACCTCCCGAACACCCCCCGAACGCCCCCCAAACCCCGCCTCCGAACACCCCCGAATCCCCCGAAAACCCCCCTGAACGCCCCCAGAACCCCCAAACACCACCGAACACCCCTGAACCCCTCCGAACCTCCTGCCGAACCCCCCCCGAACCCTTCCGAACACCCCCCGAATTCCCCCGAACCCGCCCCTGACCATCCTCGAACCCCCCAGAGCCCTCCCCGAACCCCCCCCGAACCTCTTCGAACCCCCCAAACACCCCCCAAACCACCCCGAACACCCCCCGAACCCCCCAAAACCCCCAAAACTTACCGAAGACCCCCGAACCCCCCACCCGAACACCCCCAGAACCCCATCAAACACCCCTGAGCCCCCCCAAACCTCTCCGAACCCCCAGAACTTCCCCGAACCCCCCCAAAAACCCAAAACCATCCCCGGGGTGTCCCGTGGGAATCGGGGGGTCCCGTGGAATTGGGGTGACCTCGTGGAATCGGGCGAGGGCCGCGCTGAGTCACGGCCGAGGAATCCGGGGCGTGGCTCAGCCCGGGGCGAGCGGGGCGGGGCCCCCCCAAAAAAACGGGGTGGGCTCCCCAAAACCGGGGTGGGGCTCCCCAAAACCGGGGGTGGGACCCCTCAAAAACGAGGTGGGACCCCGAAAACCGGGGCGGAACCCCCAAAAACGAGGTAGGGCCTCAAAAAAAAACGGGGTGGGACCCCCCAAAAACCGGGACTAGAGCCCCCAAAACCGGGGTGCGACCCCCAAAAAACGAGGTGGGACCCCCAAAAAACGAGGTGGGGCTCCCCGAAAACGGGTAGGGCCCCCAAAACCGGGGTGGGCTCCCCAAAACCGGGCGGGACCCCCAAAAACGGGATAAGGCCCCAAAAAACCGGTGGGGCCCTCCAAAACCGGAGTGGGACCCCCAAAATACGGGGTGGGGCCCTCAAAACCGGGCGGGACCCCCAAAACACGGGTGAGAGCCCCCAAAAACGGGTGGGGCCCCAAAAACCGGGACTAGAACCCCCAAAACCGGGTGGGACCCCCAAAACCGGAGTGGGACCCTCGGGGGTCTCTTGGGAGGGACCCCCCCAAATTGATATTTTGGGGCGCAGGGAATGGGAAAAATTCCCGGGGTCTGTTCTGCGTTTGGCACCTCAAAGAGAATTTGGGCACTCTCGAACCCCCAAAATCGCGGGGTCAGGACCCCAGCCCCCAAAATCGTGGTCAGAGCCCAGCCCCCAAAATCCCGGTGTGAGCTCCCTGACCCCCAAAAAAAGAGTTCCAGCGCTGATTTTGGGGGTTCCCGGCTCTAATTTTTGGGGGTTCCCAGCTCCGAATTTTGGGGGTTCCCAGCTCTGATTCTGGGGGCTCCCAGTGCTGATTTCAGGGTTCCCAGTACCGATTTTGGGGGTTCCCAGCACCGATTTTTGGGTTCTCCCAGCTCTGATTTTTGGGGCTCCCAGCGCTGATTTTGGGGTCTCCCAGCTCTGATTTTGGGGGCTCCCAGCTCCGAAATTTGGGGGCTCCAGCTCTGATTTTTGGGGTTCCCAGCGCTGATTTAGGGGTTCCCAGCACCGATTTTGGGGTTCTCCTAACGCTGATTTTGGGGCTCCCAGCCCTGATTTTAGGGTTCTCCTAACGCTGATTTTGGGGCTCCTAGCTCTGATTTTTGGGGACTCCCAGCCCGATTTTTGGGGCTCCCAGCTCTGATTTTGGGGTCTCCCAGTGCTGATTTTTATGGCTCCCAGCTCTGATTTTTGGGGACTCCTAGCGCTTCTTTTGGAGGTTCCCAGCGCTGATTTTTGGGGGCTTCCAGCTCCGAATTTTGGGGGTTCCCAGCGCCAATTCTGGGGGTTCCCAGCGCCGATTTTTGGGGTTCTCCCAGCTTTTGTTTAGGGGCTTCCAGCTATGATTTTTGGGGCTCCCAGCTCTGATTTTTGGGGGCTCCCAGCGCTGATTTTGGGGTTCTCCCAGCGCTGCTCTTTGGGGTGCTCCTAGCGCCGATTTTGGGGCTCCCAGCTCCGAATTTTGGGGGTTCCTAGCTGCGATTTTTGGGATCTCCCAGCTCTGATTTTTGTGGCTCCCAGCTCTGATTTTTGGGGACTCCTAGCGCTTCTTTTTGGGGGTTCCCAGCGCTGGTTTTTGGGGGCTCCCAGCTCCGAATTTTGGGGGTTCCCAGCGCCAATTCTGGGGGCTCATAGCTCTGATTTTTGGGGTCTCCCAGCTCTGATTTTTGGGGTCTCCCAGCTGTGATTTTGGGCTCTCCCAGCCCCGATTTTTTGGGTTTCTGGCACCCCAGCCCTGCCCCAATTAACGCGATCACACGGCTCGTTAGGGCAAAATGGGGCGCTGGGCGAAACCGGGCGGGGGAGCAGCTGGGCGAGCCCTGGGGCCGGGGGCTACCGGGAGGGGCCGGGGCTACCGGAGGCCGGGGCGATAAATGCGCGCGGGGCGCCGGCCACGGCACCGCGATCCCCGGCGAGCTGAGCGGCGCTGACACGGTGAGACCCCGCTGCCCTTCGGCTCGAAATCCCTCCCAAACGGCCCGAAAATCCCCAAAATCCATCCAAAACCGCCTTAATCCCCCTAAATACCCCAAAATCCCTCCCAAAAACGGCCCCGAAAATCCCCAAAATCCACCCCAAAACCGCCTTAATTCCCCCCAAATGGCTCTCAACACCCCAAAATCCATCCCAAACCGCCTCGATCCCCCCTAAACGCCCAAAATCCCTCCCAAAACAGCCTCGATCCCCTAAACAGCCCAAAATCCCTCCCAAAACGGCCTTAATCCCCTAAACGGCCCAAAATCCTCCCCCAAATGGCCTCGGAAAAATCCCTCCAATCCATCCCAAAACCGCCTTAATCCCCCTAAACGGCCCAAAATCCCTCCCAAAACTGCCTCGAACCCCCAAAAGGGCCCCAAAATCCCTCCAATCCTCCCAAAACCGCCCCAGACCCCCTTAAATCCCCCCAAAACGGCCCCAAATTCCCCCAAAACGGGTCCCAAAATCCCTCTAAACCGCCCAAAACACCCCAAAATCCCCCAAAACCACCTCAACCCTCAAACGGCCCTCAAAATCCCCCAAAACCGCTTCCAGACCCCCAATAACCCCTCTCAAGCCGCCCTAGCTCCCCAAAATCCCCCCTAATCCTCCAAATCCCCTCTCAAAACCGCCCCAGACCCTTTAAATCCCCCAAAACTGCCTCGAACCCCTGAAACGGCCTCGAATAGTCCCAAAATCCCATCCAAAACTGTCCCAACCCCCATCAACGGCTCCCAAATCCCCCAAAACCACTCCCAGACCTCTAATCCCTCTAAATCCCCCTAACCTCTCTCTGTGCCCCAGGCTGTCCCCATGGCGAGTCCCCTGGAGCAGGCGGGATTTTGGGGGGTTTGGGATGGATTTTGGGGGGTTCGGAGCAGTTTGTGGCCGTTTTGGGTGGGATTTTGGGGGGGTTTGAAGCGTTTTTGGGCAGAATTTTGGGGTTTTAAGGCGTTTTGGGCTGGATTTTGGGACAGTTTGGGCTGGATTTTGGGGTTTCCCATGTCCTCGGTGTCCCTAACCCCGCTGTCCCCAGACCATGGTGCATCCCCTGGAGCAGGCGGGATTTTGGGGTTTTGAGGCGTTTTTGGGCGGATTTTGGGGTTTTGAGGCGTTTTTGGGCGGGATTTTGGGGTTTTGACGCATTTTTGGGCAGGATTTTGGGATTTTGAAGCGTTTTAAGCGGGATTTTGGGGTTTTGACGCATTTTTGGGCAGGATTTGGGATTTTTGAAGCGTTTTTAAGTGGATTTTGGGGTTTTGAGGCGTTTTGGGCGGATTTTTGGTTTGCCGCGATCCTCGGGTGTCCCTTAACCCCGCTTGTCCCCCCGTGTCCCCAGACCATGGCGTGGAGCAGGATTTTGGGGGTTTGAAGCGTTTTGGGCGGATTTTGGGGTTTTGAGGCGTTTTTGGGCAGGATTTTGGGGTTTTGAGGCGTTTTTGGGCGGGATTTTGGGGCAGTTTGGGGAGTTTGGGTGGATTTGTGGGGGTTTGAGGCATTTTGGGATGGATTTTGGGTCACTTGGGATGGCTTTGGGGGTTTGAGGCGTTTTTGGGCAGGATTTTGGGTTTTTTGAAGCGTTTTGGGCGGGATTTTGGGGTTTTGAGGCGTTTTTTGGGCGGGATTTTGGGGTTTTGAGGCGTTTTTGGGCAGGATTTTGGGTTTCCCACGTCCCTGGGGGTCCCTAACCCCGCTGTCCCCAGACCATGGCGAGTCCCCTGAGCAGGCGCTGGTCCTGCTGGTCACCACCTTCCACAAATACTCGGGCAAGGAGGGCGACAAGTTCAAGCTGAACAAAGCTGAGCTCAAGGAGCTGCTCAACAAGGAGCTGCCGGTGTTCGGGAGCGTGAGTCACCCCAAAAATCCCAAAATTCCCCGCGGTGATCCTGGAAAAGCCCTGGGGAGCAGCCCCAAAATGAAAATTGGATTTTTTTTAAACCCAGAAATGTTTTGTTTGGTGAAGGGAATCGCGTTCTGATTTCCTTTTTTAAAATCTTTTATTTTTTTTTTAAATCCCCACTTCCTTTTCTCGGCTTGTGGTTTTAACTGGGAGGTGAATTTTTTTTCTCTTTTTTTCTTTCTTATTTTTCTTTTATTTTTTTTCTTTTCTCTCTTCTCTCTTTCCTTTTCCCCCTATTTTTTCTCTCTCTTTTTTTCTCTCTTTTTCTCTCTCTTTTCTCTCTCTTTTCTCTCTCTCTTTTCTCTCTTTTCTCTCTCTTTTTCTCTCTCTTTTTCTCTCTCTTTTCTCTCTCTTTTCTCTTTTCTCTTTTCTCTTTTTCTCTCTTTTTTATTTCCTTTTTATCCCTATTTTTTTTCTTTTTTCCCTTTTTTCTTTTTTATTTCCTTTTTATCCCTATTTTTTTTTCTTTTTTCCCTTTTTTCTTTTTTATTTCCCTTTTATCCCTATTTTTTTCCTTTTTTCCCTTTTTTCTTTTTTATTTCCTTTTTATCCCTATTTTTTCTTTTTTAATTTCCTTTTTTTCTCCTATTCTTTTTTTTTTAATTTCTTTTTTCTCCTTCTCTCCTTCTCTCCTTCTCTCCTTCTCTCCTTCTCTCCTTCTCTCCTTCTCTCCTTCTCTCCTTCTCTCCTTCTCTCCTTCTCTCCTTCTCTCCTTCTCTCCTTCTCTCCTTCTCTCCTTCTCTCCTTCTCTCCTTCTCTCCTTCTCTCCTTCTCTCCTTCTCTCCTTCTCTCCTTCTCTCTTTCCTTTCCCCCCTATTTTTCTTTTTTCTTGCTTTTTTCCCTATTTTTCTTTTTTTCCATTTTTTCCCTATTTTTCTTTTTTTCCCCTTTTTTCTTTTTTCCCCCATATTTTAATTTTTTAATTTTTTCCTTTTCCCTCCTTTCTCATTTTCCCCCCCTATATTTTCATTTTTTTTTATTTTTCCTTTTCCCTCCTTTCTCATTTTCCCCCCAAATCCAACCATCCCCTCACCCACTTTTTAAACACCACCCAAAATCAAAAACCCTCCGTGAGCCAGAGGAGGGCGGAGCCTCTCCAGCGACCCTCCCCCACCCCAAAACCCACCTCCCGCACCCCAAAATTTCCCTCCCGCCACAGAAACAAATGGACGAGGCGGAATTCAAGCGGCTGGTGAACGACCTGGACCACAACAAGGACAGCGAGGTGGATTTCAAGGAGTACGTTTGTTTCCTGGCCTGCATCACCATGGGCTTCAACGAGTTCTTCAGGGACGACCCCAGCAAGGGGCACCGCAGGAAATGAGCCAGGAAAACCCGAGTTTAGTTAACCCCGGTTTAGCTAAACCGAGTTTGGTTAACGCGAGTTTAGCTAAACCGAGCTCCCAATAAAAGTTTTGTCCCGGTCCGGCTCGGTGCTGTGGTTCTGTAAAAGGTTTTCATCAAAATTCTGTGTTTTTTCCCCAAAATTCTGGGGGTTCTGTAAAGGCTTTTCCCCAAAAATTTGTGGTTTTCCCCCAAATTCTGTAGTTATCCCCAGAATTTTGGGGGTTCTGTAAAGGCATTTCCCAAAATTCTGTGGTTTTCCCCAAAATTCTGTGGTTTTCCCCAGAATTCTGGGGTTCTGTAAAGCATTTCCCAAAAATTTGTGGTTTTCCCCAGAATTTTGGGGGGTCTGTAAAGGCATTTCCCCAAAAATCTGTGGTTTTCCCCAAAATTTTGGGGTTCTGTAAAAGTTTTCAAAAACCGAGTTTAGCTAAACCGAGTTTGGTTAACGCGAGTTTAGCTAAACCGAGCTCCCAATAAAAGTTTTGTCCCGGTCCGGCTCGGTGCTGTGGTTCTGTAAAAGGTTTTCATCAAAATTCTGTGTTTTTCCCCAAAATTCTGGGGATTCTGTAAAGGCTTTTCCCCAAAAATTTGTGGTTTTCCCCAAATTCTGTAGTTATCCCCAGAATTTTGGGGGTTCTGTAAAAGCATTTCCCAAAATTCTGTGGTTTCCCCAAAATTCTGCATTTTTCCCCCAAAATTCTGCGGTTTCCCCCAAAATTCTGCGGTTTCCCCCAAAATTCTGCGGTTTTTCCCCCAAAATTCTGCGGTTTTTTCCCCAAAATTCTGCGGTTTTTTCCCCCAAAATTCTGCGTTTTCCCCAAAATTCTGTGTTTTCCCCAAAATTCTGTGTTTCCTCCCGTTCCATGGCGCTCCGTGCCTCGGTGGCTTTACGCCCCGGGCGCGGCGGTGACTCACACTTTCCTCCGGCTCCGGCATTTTCCACCCCAGAGGATTTTTTTGGACAAGTTCGAGCAAAAACAAACTCTTGGATGTCGCTCCCTGTTCCCTTCCAGGTCCTTTTCTGAACCCTCCAAAATATTTCCTGATCCCTTCCAGGTCCTTTCTGAGCCCCCAAAATATTTCCTGATCCCTTCCAGGTCCTTTCTGAACCCCCAAAATATTTCCTGATCCCTTCCAGGTCCTGGGGAAAATT
>JAKWBO010001462.1:0-13742 GCA_034336685.1 Luscinia luscinia
TATAGAGCACCTTCCTTTGGTGTATCTGTATGCTGTGATGCATGGGAAAGCTGCAACAAATAGTTGCGGTTTCTTTTTTGCTCTAATTGGTTTTGCAAAGTTTCTAGTTGGTTTTGTAAAGCTTCTACTTGGTTTTGTAAAGCTTCTACTAAGCTTTGCAAGGAGTTTATCACTTCAATTTCCTCACTTAATTTCTTAGCACGTGATTCTACTGCAGCTGACAGGCAAGCGCCTGTGACCGAGCAAATTATGGTTTTATTATTATTGCTCAGTCTGATCTTTGATTCATTTTGTATAGATTGTATTCTATCAAGCACATTTTCTAAATTAAACCAGTTATTCTTAGCCCATAATTCTCCTTCTTCTGAGGGCCTAGTATTGTGTTTACCTAACAGGGCGTAGAATGCAGCTTTATTATTTTCAGACATTTTTATGAAGGGACCAAAACTACTCTCAGGGAGGCACGCTTAAAGTTACACAAAAAGGCACAGCTAAAACTGTGTTTCCCTTCTCGTCCCTGGAGCAGGTGAAGAGACCACACTACTTGGGAGGTACTACCTTAGTTACAAAACAGTTTGTCTCTTTGCAATCCCAAGTAGTCAACAACAGCGATTCACAAAAACACAAGTCCCATCTTTTGCACAACTGAGACAATTTTCAAAATATTCTCCGATAACTGAAACGGAG
This sequence comes from Luscinia luscinia, assembly GCA_034336685.1. Lineage (NCBI taxonomy): Eukaryota > Metazoa > Chordata > Aves > Passeriformes > Muscicapidae > Luscinia > Luscinia luscinia. The sequence continues at coordinate 688 of JAKWBO010001462.1, forward strand.
TTGTTCACACCTGGGTCTGCCTGCAGATTGCGGAAAGAACCAATGCCACCTCCCTTGCTTTCTACCACTGTTCAGCATTCGCTGAGAGGATAGGTGCGGCTGAAATGGCACGGATCTTCCCCTGTTACAAAGTGCACAGAGTACCTCAACTCCTCCAGTATCGGGAAGCAACAGCCGACTACACCAAAAATGTCACGGTCCGCCTAGTTAGAGCGGGGGTCGGGAAGGTTGTTTCAAGAATCTCAGGGTGCAAAAGACACACAAAGGGACAGAATCAGTTGCTCTTGCAACAAATGCACTTTATTTTGTGCCAACCAAATGCGATAGTGGGACAAAGAGAAAGAGAGAGAGACAGAAAGAGGGAGAGAGAAAAGTGGGTTGGGATTATAGCTACCAAGACGGGCAGACGATCCTCGTGGAACCAGCCAATAGATGTCCGTTGCTGTCTGGGGGGATGCCAATGGGTCTTCAGTCTGGGGGTGGTTTTATAGTTCTTTTCAAAGCGAGTGGCCTTTAGCCAAAAGGTGGGAAGGCTTGTGGACTATTGTTCGTGGAGGCAGGTATGACCATGAGAAGGAGTCCAGCAGCAGCTTAGCATGACCAATTATCCAGGTCAGCAAGACCCATGCTCGGGGTCCCATTGTTTCCATCCTCGAGCGAACACAGTTCCAATCTCATGATCGGTTGCCCTGAGAACACATCCTGGTCACCTGCAAGTCGCACCCCACCTAGGCGAAGCCAATAGTCCGAAAACCGTAGTCCAGGGGTCTTCTTCAGATGGTTGGGCAATACAAGATCTAGATGGACTCTTACACTGGGACAAAGGGCTTCGGTGGACAAGTTCCAGCAGTGACCCTGTGCCAGCAGTTCCCTTCCTGAGCAGCTGTCCCACACTGGGGCTCTGCTGTCCAGAGAGCAGCTGGACATGTGGCCACCGAGGGCACTTGGTGCCCAAAGTCCCTGCTGTGCTCTGCCAGCACGCCCAGCTTTCCTCTGCTGCTGAACTGCCCTTCTCTCGAGCCAGTGGCTTTTCCTGTCTCGCTGTCCCCAGTGGAGAAGGGCTGGCCTCCAGTGCTCCCTGCAGTGAATCTGCCATGCTCATGGGTTGCCTTCTCCTGACTTGCTGCTCTTCTCCTTTAGGATTTTGGGCCTTTCCTTCGTGGTGCTCTTCCTCCTGAGTTCTTGAGTGGTTCCCATCTTCTTCTCCACACCCTGCTGTGTGCCCCAGGCCTGCCACTGCTGCTGTGCTGTGTCCCCTGAGCTGGAGCCCTTGGCTGCCGGTGTCTGCTGGAAGCCAAGGCTGGGAGAACAGGAGCATCTGCTGTGAGGTGGGTGAGGGGAATCAGAGCTCACAGCCCTTGCTCAGATATCCCAAATCTGCAGGGATTCTTGAGGTAGGCTCTGGAAGGGTTGAGTAGCCCTCAGATCTCTAGCTGAATCCAAGCCCCTGGGATCAATATCTGTGCTGGTAAGACTGTTGTGGCCTTGGTGGGATGGAGGCTGAATGCTCAGAAGGATTTTTTGCAAGGAATTACTGTGTGTTTCCAGTATTAAAGTGAACTGCAACTGGGACAATTTTCAGGGTTGTGTGACAGCGTAGAAACTCCTAAGGTTTAAAGGCAGGTGTCCCGTGAAATCACCATGTCTGTTAGGGTGAGAATCATGGAATGATGGAATGGCCTGAGTTGGAAGGGACCCACCAGGGTCCTGGGAGAGGCAGGATGGAAAGCTTTACTGAAATCCAAAAAGCTCTGATTAACTGGCCGTCCTTCATCAACTCCATGAGTTAATGTCTTGTGAAGGAACTTTAGGGTGATTTGCAGGACTTTCCCTCTTGATTCCATAGTGGCTGTGACCCATGACTGCCTTCTCTCCATATTATTATAACTTTGAAATTATGGGGCTTCCAGGCAAAGGTACAGGGAAAGGAATACAAGGTATTTACTGGAGTATACATATCTATCTATATATATATATATAGGTATAGATATATATACATATTTCTATGTAGCATGAAAAAACAACAACAACAGCAGTGATAAAAAAAAACAGAAACCCTATCCTATTACTGTTGCTTTAAGGAAGGGATGGCACTACTTTTGGACTAAAAACTATTTCTTCCTCAGATACGCATCAGCCACAATGGCCATAAGATTTTAGAGGAGCAAGAATTTAGGCATAGCTCAAAGCAGTCACAAGTTTCTTTGTTACATGGCAATAAATAACATTCCAATGCAATGGGAAGTTTCTAGGAAGTTCATTTTGTTTTTCTAACCTATCACCTTTACTTAATTCTGCTGCACTACCTATAGTTTTATCCAATGGGCTACTATTACCCTTATACACATATGCTTCTATGAAAACATCTAAGCCCTTAGCTTACCCTATACAATTACATTTCTGCACTTCACCATCTTATCCAATACAGTTTCTTATTTATTTAAGCCATATTTTTACTTACAACTACGGAAACATAAATTCATAATTTTTTTGCTTAATGTCAGTGTACTTTTATTTTTACATCAATTCAAGTTTCTTCCAAGGCTGCAAATCAAACCCTTCAGTGTCTGTGGAAGTTTTTATCTTTCCATTTCCTACACCATCCCACCCTTGTCTCACCTGCCGGTGGCTGCCCCTTGGTGCAGTTCCAGGCACAGCCAGCAGGGGCGCTGGTGGCTCCTGGCTGGGCGGGGTGGGTGCCACAATTCCTCCACGCCTGCAGGGGGCGCTGTGGCGCCTCTCCGCTGACAATGGTGGCTCTGGCACAGGGGAGAGGAGAGTTGGCTTCCCCTGCACAGCCCGCAGGGAGCACCGCTCTCAGCACCACTGCAGACCTGGGATGGCAAATTGGGCTGTAGCAAAACACCCCGAAGGAGTGGGGCCTGGCCGGGGGATCGCTCCCTTGCACGGCTCACTGGCGATGGCTGGACCTGAGGTCAGGCCTGGTGGGAGTGGGGATGCTCCCAGCTCTGGGCTCCCAAGCAGCAGAGGAGCAGAGTAGCAAGCTGGCAAGTCCTGGTTACAGTGCTGAAACAAGAAAAAACAGGAGTGGAACAAAAAAACCATAAAGCAAGAGGATCTTGGGTCAGGGCCACCGTGGAGCGTAGTCGCTGTGTTGATCACTTGTGCTGGAGGCAAGAGCAGCCCCTGGCCCCACCCCGTACTGAATCCTGGGCCACCATTTATCCATTGTGATGTTTCTCAGTCGGTGGGGGAAAGGGGGGTGGAGGGCACAGTGACAACTCCAGACATAAAACCAAAACCAGCCTGGCTATGGGTTAAGAACCATCCCCAAGACTGGACCCCAGGACCTTCCAGAGCTGTTTCCCAGGGCCCTCAGTAACTCACCCCTGAGCAGCATGAAGTCTGCTACTCTCAAAGTCACGGTTGAAGGTTTGGAACGCTTTTCCTCCTGTCACCAGACATTTTAAGCTCAGTGTCTCCATAGTTGATGTGGCTGAGATGGCCACCAAAGGTCACTTGGCTGACGAGACCCTCTGTGGTAACAAGCAGCAGATCACCAAGGACACCTCTCTGAGTCAGTTCCTAAAGTCTCCAGTCTCTCCTGAAGGGCCACCAGGCTTCCCCAGGCACAGCTGTGGGCAGGGACAAGGTGGATTTTCCCCTGAGTGTGCCAGGAAGCAGCTCCTGGGAAGAGGTGTGAGTGGGGTGAGGGAGGGGCTGTGCTGGCAGCTGGAGCAGGAGCACAGGTCAGAGCCCCTGTGGCCGTGCTGGGCGTGGGGGAGTGTGTCCGGGGAGTGTGGGGTGCCATGGGGAGTGGAGTGTGTGAGCACTGCCTCTGGGTGCTGGGAGCAGCAGGCTGGGCCAGAGAGAGAGCAGGGCAGCTGTGGGGCTGGACAGATGTCACTGTCTGTGGGGTCTCCTGAGCCTGAGTTCCCCACAGAAGGACATGTTTGTGGTTTTAGAGTCTGTGTTCTTCCCAGCCTGATCACCGGAAAAAATGCAGAAGCTGTTTTTCATGGTTTTCGAAGTTCGTTTATTATTTCTTATCTAAGGAATTCTTTTTCTAGCTAACAGAGATCTGTTCAGCATGTCGATCCAGGGCAGAATGCCTCCCTCTGGGCAGGACATATCTTTATACTCTAAACTACGTACCTAATATTACAGTTATTTTCCAATACACAACGATTTTACTACACTATTCAATTTTGTCCCTATCCAATCAAAGGATCCCAGCATGCTATCCAACATGGATGGCAAGAAGAAGGAAAAGACATACCACGCCCAAATCCTCCATGTTAGCTAAGAACCTTCTAATATAAACATTCCTAGAAATTCTCTTTTCCTACCTTCTAACAGTCTAATTTATACTCCACTTATTTTTGTGGCTTGTAATTCTTCCCTCAATGTTGTCAGATTTATCCAGGGGCTTAAATCCATCCCCCAGGACCCCTAAGTTCTGTGCCAGGGCCTCGGAGGCCCCTGCCAGGGGGTCTAGAGGCATTCAGGGAAGCCAGGGAACACCCTGGACTCCCACAGGCAGAGGGTGCAGGATGCAGGCAGGGCTGTTGGGTGGGCAGAAGGGCTATGCCAGTGCTCCAGGGAGCCAGGAATGCCCAGGTGTCTGCACCTGTGGATTGAGGAGTTCAGCTGGGAGGATTGGGTGATGGTGAAGGCAGCACCTGGTCCATGACAGGTTGTGTGGCTGACTGAGTTTGTGTGTCCATGCGTGTGTGCCTGTGTTTGTGTGTCTGTCTCTCTCCATCTCTATACGACCCTGTGTGCATGTCTCGGTGTGTCTCTATGTCTGTGTGTCTGTGTTGCCTCTGGGATACACACTTGGCTTCAGGGTTGATCCTGCATACAAGAAAGCAGCAGGCACATCTAGGCTGCTGGGAAGCACACCCTGGCTCTTGTGCCATCCCAGGCTGGACTCAGCAGCCGGGTGGGAGCGACGGGTGGGAGCAACCCCAGGGCCACAGCTGCTGCAGAGCCTCTGCCTGGAGGCCGGGGCCTCTGCCAACACCTTAGGGAAAGTCTCTTTGCTTCCTTCACAGCCATGGCTTCGCTGGAGGACACACAAGAGGGGGATGCACAGGCAGAGCTCCTGGCAGAGGCATTTCAGAAGGAAGGACTGGATGCTGGGTACTGGCTGCCCAAAGTTTCACAGATCTTGGGAATCAAGTGCAGAGAAGCCCTGCAACATCTGGAATATAAAGACTACCTCAAGCTGGAGTGTGAGGTACGGCACCCCTGGGAGAAAAAGGCGCTCCAGAAACTCTTGAACATAGCAGATGACAAAACAGCCACTAAAGAGCTGCAGAAGGAGCACTTGGAGAAGACAAAGCAAAGGGATGAACTGGCCAGACAAGCCCTGAAAGATCTGACAGAAATGCTCAACAGCTGCAGCCACAGCAAGGATGCGCTGAGGAAGAAAGCAGAGACTCTGTGGCAAGCCATGGAGATTCCCAAAGAGTTCTGGCCATCACCAAAGGAACCCTTGGCAGATATGCTGGAGAGCATCCATAAGCAGCTGGAGCAGCAGCAGGAGGTGTCAGCAGGCAGGAGGGAGAACATCCCTGACACTGAGGTGCTGAGGCGGGCCTCGGGGACTGGCCCTGCAGGGCATTCTACAGAACCAGCAGAGCTGGAGATGTGCTGGCAACACGAGAGCAGCTCCTCAGGGTTCCTGAGGGATTCCAGCTCGCTGGTCCAGAGCAAGGATCGGTGCTTGAGAGGAGGGAGTTCTCCTCATCTGCAGCAGAATCCAGTTTCACCAAGTCCATGGAGCAGCTGGGGTTCAGTATGAGCGTTTCTGCCAAATTTGCATTCTGGGGATGAATCTGGGAGAGAGTGTAGATCACAGCAGCTCCTCACAGTCCCCAGGTCACCCACCAGTCTCACTCTGAGCAGAGCTACTTCTGCACCACCAAGTTCCAGTACATCCCCTGGCCTCCTGCTACTTCCAAAGGCATCAGCTTCGCCTCTCGGATGCGGCTCTGCGGGAGCTGCAAGACATGGAACAGATTTTGGGCTTCTATTGAAAGAGGACAACCCCACCTTTGTGAAGATGTGTGAAAGCTTCTTCAGCAGGTTTGGGTCCCACATAAACCAGGGTCCCCTTCACTTTGGGGGTATCTTCTGGTGGAAGGCATCTACAGAAGGATTCCGAGCCGAGCAGCGGGAAGTGGTGAAGCGACAAACGTCTGAAGCACTGAACAGCTTTGTTGGGGCCAGCTGGAGTGGCTTCGGGCCAGTGCTGCAGGGGCCCTGGATGTTTCTAAATCCATCTCACAGGCTTCTGTCCTGGGAAGAGCCGCAGAGAGTTTCCATACAGCCATTCAGCTCTATGTGGTCAACACAGGGGGCCCAGCAGACACAACTTCTCTTCCTCAGTGGAAAACAGGGCTCGTGTCTGATAACACAACATGGTGCGTTATCGACCGTGGCTTTGAGCTGATCCCAGTGTGGGATGTCATCCTGTGTAATCATTGTGGGGATTTTAAGTCTGTTGGTCACATGAGCGGAGCCCTCAGGGATGCGTACAAAGCATTGACGAATGAGAGTGTTGGCACCATTTTCGGAGAAGAACTGGGCAGTGCAGTGCAAGAGGTCAGAGATTTCATGGCAACTGTGAAGGCCTGGGAGTGACAGCTGATGAAGGAAGCTGCTCCTGCTGATGGAGCTCAAAGACGATCTGAATGCAAAACCAGGAACCCCAGTGTGTGGATCAACGTGTGCCTGTCAGATAAAGCCCTGCAGGACTTCCTGGTGAACACTGTGCGGAGCTGCCAGGAGTCACCTCCAGAAAGCACCACCTCTATCAAGGTAATTTTGAGAAGCCTCCTGGATCCTCATATCTACTCTGTCAAGGACTTCCCTGAGGCTTCCTTCATTATGCAATGGATCTTCCAGACTGAGCACTCGCTTCCCAGATCTCCAAAAATCTCTGAGCTTGAAGAACTCATCAAAACACTGCGGCAAATGAAGGAGCACATCTATTCTGTCACCTACGCACCAGGAAGCTCTGCTTCTGCCATTCATGAAGCAAAGATAAAAGCCACGCTGACCAGCAGCCTTGCCATTTACTCCTTACTCCAGTTTCTCCAGGAACGCGCTGAGAAGGACATGGAACTGTTGGTGCTCTTGATTGCGACCAGCACAGGATACCAGGTGGAAAGCAGCACTTTTCAGCACCTCCTTGGACACCCAGAAATTCAGTACATGGCCAAGGAAATGGAAGAAGCACATGAGGAATACATGAACCTGAAGGAGCAAGATGCTGACAGAGCTGAGGCCTCCTCCTGCTGATGGGCCTAATGGTGACACCAGAAAGTCAAAAAGCTGTCCCCTGAGCAGAAGAGGGAGCGCTTAGTTTTCATGGAAGATCACATGAAAAGGCTTGTGGTCCCCACGGGTAAAGAATCTCCTCCAAAAGCATAGTGCAGATGGAGACTGGGAGAGACTGGAACGGGACTTGCATTCCTTGATCAATGGGTGCTTGGATGACAAATGGGACAAACAGAAGATGCAGAACATACTCACAGACCTGGAAGACACTTTTGCAACACCTGAGGCTCCCAGTGAGTCTCAATCCAAGTCAGACAGCAGCCAATCCAAAGCAAATGAGGCCATTGCAAACCAGGAATTCCTCCAGTTGCTCAAGCGCCTTGGACTTGAAAGTCACTATCCCAGAAAATGGGGATGGGAGATTTCTGCACCATTTGCAAGATATCTCTGCAGGACAGCCAGCCCAGCAAGGACAAAGAACTGCCCTTCTACTTCTTGCAAAAGCTGTTAACTGTGGATTACCAGGTGAGGTACTTGACTTGCTGGGGAGAGAACAGCCCAGGCCTTGCACCCATTCCAGAATCCAGAGAGCAAAAGGGCCGACACTCAGAGTCCTTTGAAAACTTCCTTGATAATCTGATGGGAGCAACCCCTGAATGTGCAAGCAGGGACGGGCATGTGCACCCCATGGACCTGCAGATGGCCATTTTCCATTGTGCTGATGACTTCCTGAGACAGACCCTTGCAACCAAGCTGGCGTTCTGCCAACTGGCGCTGCCTCTACTGCTTCCCAACCCGGGCACTTCAGACATCGAAGTTCCCGCTCTATGCCCTCAGCCAAATCCAAAGGAGCTGGAAAGAGACAGAGAAGTCAGGAGAGCAGGCCCAAACAAAGAGTTACAACAACAAACTCATCTTCCAGGCACAGACTCCCATTGTGTCCTTCATCCGCATTGGCAGCTCGAGCGTCCTCGTCCAAGTCTCAGCTCCTGAACGCTCTGCTGAGCAAACGCAAACACGACACTTTCTTCCACCGCCACTGCAGAGGCAGCACCAGAGAGCGCTTGCTGATGGAAGGGGTGGTGGAGATCGCCTGGTACTGCCCCGTGGAAGTCCTGATGACACCTTTGAGAGCTGTGTGGCTTTCTGTAACCTGCATGGAGATGCCAGGGATCATGGAGCACAGCTGCAGTTCCTGCAGGACATATCTGCTGTCAATGTAGCTCTTGTGTCCGATTCAGAACAGATGGACGACAGAGGGAAAAGGCTTCTGCAGGGCCTGTGGCAGTCACAAAGGCCTTTGATTTGTCTTCTCACAGAAAAAGAGAACATTACAGCTGGACAATCAAGCAAAACAATAACAATAGGGATCAGGAACAGAAACGAAGCAGAACTGATGGACCAGCTGACCAAAATTATCAGGGATCTTCTGGTAGGGTGCAATCCATGTTTCAGCCTGGAGGCCTGCACGGACAAAGCTCGCCAGCACGGATTCGTGGTGGATGCAGATCAACCCGCGTGTGTGACAGCCAAAGCAAAGGCAAAGGAGCTGGGGAACCTTCTGAAGAAAGAGAAGCTGTCTGATATCAAATCCCAGCTGCTGCCTCTTCAAGGAAAACTGTGGTACCAGTGGTGCAAAAGGACAAAGAACTCACTCGCCTGCAGGAGAAAGGGAACAAGAGCATTGAGCATCATCGCAGCCAAATTGAAAATGAGAAGAAAGCAATAAGAAGAAAGCAACTTGACCAAGCTTTCCCTCTCAACCAGCTGATGAAATCATTCCTTGGCTTTCTCCAGGCCCAGCCAGCAGATACCAAGAAATACTTTCTGCAGTGGATGAAGGTCTTTATGGATGAGCTGTCCTGTGGTCGCCTTGAAGAACTGAGGAGAGACTATCACAGCTTATGGACTGAAATCCTCTCAGGAAAGAAAAACAAGAAAACCCCAAGGTGAATGATCCGTTACTGAGTCGCTTGGATGCCATCTCTGATGAAATCAATGATTCATCTATTGGCCTGGAGCATCTTCTGAGGGAAATAGGGCAGATTTACGAAGCTCTGGAATTAATGAAGTCTAAGAAAGACAGTTTTGCCAAACTGCCGGAAATTGCAGCAGAGCTGATGGTTTCAGGGTATCCTGTGGAGCTGATGGATGGGGACGCTTCTTACCTGCCCCTGCGCTGGGTGGGAGCAATCTTTGACAGCTTAATTGAGAGGCTGGGGACAAACGAGTGTTTGTGCTCTCCGTGCTCGGCATCCAGAGCACAGGCAAGTCCACCCTGCTGAATGCCATGTTTGGTCTGCAGTTCAACGTCAGTGCGGGAAGATGCACCCGTGGAGCCTTCATGCAGCTCATCCCAGTGGGCGAGGAGCTGCAGCAAGATTTGGGCTTTGATTTTGTGCTGGTGGTTGACACAGAGGGACTTCGTGCCATTGAGATGGCAAATAAACAGTCCCTGAACCATGACAACGAGCTGGCCACCTTTGTCATTGGTGTTGGCAACTTGACTGTGATCAATATCTTTGGAGAAAATCCGTCAGAAATGCAAGATGTTCTCCAGATCGCTGTGCAGGCTTTCCTGAGGATGAAGAAAGTCAATCTTTCCCCAAGCTGCCTCTTTGTCCATCAAAATGTGGGAGAAGCAACTGCCAAGGAGCAGAACATGGAAGGACAAAGGCGTTTGCAGGAAAAGCTGGATGAAATGACCGTGGTAGCTGCCCAGCAGGAATTCTGTGACATCTCCTCCTTCAGCGACGTCATTGGCTTTGATGTGAAGACCCACATTCACTACTTTGCTCACCTGTGGGAAGGAAACCCCCCAATGGCACCACCCAACCCCTCCTACAGCCAGAATGTCCAGCAACTAAAGAGCAAAATCCTCCAGGCTGCCAAGCAGCAGTCGCAGCGCAGCATTTTGAGGCTCTCGAGCCTGAAAGATCGTATAGGTGACCTCTGGAATGCTTTGGTGAATGAAAACTTTGTTTTCAGCTTCAAGAATTCCCTGGAGATTGCTGCATACAGGAAACTGGAAAGTGCCTTTAGTGAGTGGACCTGGAGGCTGCGGAGTCACTTCTTGGATGTACAGATGAGACTGAACAACAAAATTCAGAATGGGGAATTGCAGAATGTCACCAGAGAACACCTTGAAGGGCTGGTGCAAGAGACAAGTGCTGCCATTGACAAAGAAGTGGAAAAGTATTTCAGGGAAGACAAAGATCGTGAGACACTGGTCCAGTGGAAATCAAGCACGGAGCTGAAGCTGAAAGAACTAAAAGAGGCTCTTCTTCATGAAACAAAAAAGAAATGTGAGAATCTTATTGAGCTACAGAAGGAGCAGAGGAAACTAGATGCAAGGAAGGTGGAATATGAAGCTGAGCTCCTGAGAAGGAGTAGGGAGCTGGCTGTGAGTCTGAAAGGGAAGAGCCTCAGTGACAGAGAATTGAAGGACAACTTTACTCTAGTGTGGAACAGTTGGATTGCTGAAGTCTCCCGTGCTGCTCGCCCACCGGAACGGGTGGATATTGATGCAGAAATTGATGATGTCCTTCTAGAGCACTTTAAGGAGCCAGGTTTCCATGAACAGATCACGTCATTTTCCAAAGATAGAGGATTTTCTTTTGACATGGAGAAACACATCACAAAGAAAAAGTTACTAGGCCTTTTCTCAGTTCCCAGGAGCATTTCCAATGCTGATGTGATCAATTTTCAGCACATCACAGTCAACATCATAACGTGTGTGAAGGCAAACATTGACAAGAAGGAACAGGAGAAACGAGATTACAGTCGAAATTTTATTCATGAAATACTCAATGAAGTGCAGAAAGGTGTGGACTCTGTCCCCAGCAATGCAAAATGGACTTTTAACAGAGAGTACAGCATGGATTTGTCTCTGTATCTGTGCAGAATGGCAGCGGAGAGGTTTAAAGCCATGCACAAAGCATTCCAAGAGGCAAATGACCCAGTCGTGTACCTGAGCAGCAAGAGAGAAGATTTCTTCCAATGTTTCCAGATTTCCTGCCAAGGAGCCACTTCAATCACAACTTTTGTTGTTTTCCTTTGCGACAAGATTGAACCTGCTCTTCGCAAGGCAGTCTTTGAGAGGACGGCTAAAGATATTGCTGAGGATATGAAGGGCAAATTCCTGACTTCAGGGGCAACAGAGCCAACCTGGAAGTTTGCATCCTGAGATACCTGGCAGAACAAGAAAATTTTGAGTATTTCAAGCAGTACCTTACATCTCCAAAACAATTTTTTCAGAGTTACATTGAGAGACAAGTTAAGAGCCATTGCTTAGATGGGAGTAGAAGGCTGGGGATGTTTTTACATTCGTGCCTTGAATCTCTCTATGGAAACATCCTGTCAGCTGTCACTTTTTCAACCCAAATTGTCAAAGACAGAAAAGACAGAGAAGACAAAATCTCTCTCTGGCTGGATGAATTTTGCAGGAACTGGCAGAGGTGATCAACCTGCCCAGAAGTGATCTGAAGGGCATTGAGCACCAGGAGGTCACAGACATTGAGTTCCTGAGCAGTGCCATGGCAAAAGCTCTTATTGACATGAGGGACAGGCTCATGAAAGAATTGGCTGATGCTGACATGAGCTCATTTTCAAGGCAGCCTCACACCATCCTGGCGGAGCATTTTTCGGGTGCTGGGAGAAGTGTCCCTTTGTGGGGCTTTATGCTCAAACACCATGCAGAACCATGATGGAGACCATCAGCTGGTCTTCCATCGCCCTAAAGCTCTGACGGGATTCATATGGTTTGGGACAAACCATCTGGTCATTGATATTTGTTCCAGCTCTGTTGCAAGTGACGTCAGCTTCAAATTTCCTGGTCTCCCATGGATTCCTTACAAAAGATACCGTGATGCTGGACCTCCTATTTCCACTTGGAGAATTCTTCCAGATTCATCCATGCAGGCGTACTGGAAATGGTTTGTGTCTCGTTTCAGGACACACCTGGAAGCTTTGTACAATGGGAAATTTCAGGGCAAAGGAGAAATTCCTGCAGATTGGCAGAGAATTACCAAGCAGGAAGCACTGTCCGAGCTGGAGCGGCGTTAGGCCACATCCAGTGGCTTTGCAGGTTAGTGCAGCTTTGTACCAGGCTTCTCACAAAATGCAGTTACAATGACAATGTTCTCGAACCCAGTGAAGACAATGATATCTAATTGTTCCCAAATTTGGTGAAATGAGGCACATTACTGCATCCATTGCTCTGCAATTCCTTCACTTGATGAGAAAGGCAGTATCCTCCTGCCTTCTTGCTCTAAACATTTCTCTGTGCTTTGTCTTAGTGCCAAACCAAATCCCTCCTTGGGGCGATGGGGCTCGTGGCTAGCTTGAGCCCAAGGGCCAGGGCAAGAGCAAAGGCAACACTCAAAGCACCTCTTGGCTCAGTTTCTGTGAGACAAGAAGGGACTTTGGAGTGTGAAAGTGAGGCCTCTCTGAATCCCTGAGAGAGAACAGTATGTTGGAATTGAATTAAAGTTTTTAGAGAAATTAAAGTATATTAAGCCACTCAGACATGAAGTAGAGGTGTAAGCTTTAGTTTTAAGTGGAAATATTATTAATTTGCATAGATACTTATTATTTTGTATCAATCTTAGTTTTAAGTAAGTAGAAGTATGCTTTAAGTGTGTTAAGGAGCAAAAGCCTTAGAATCTAGTGTAAAAACAAGCTTCATAGTAAGTTTCAGTGAGAGCTCAAAACCATAGCTTTAGACAGAATAAAAGCATAGTAAGAATATTGCTTACATATTTCAGATAGAACAGACTGGCTACACGCACACATTATACCTAAAC
>JAKWBO010001463.1:0-13714 GCA_034336685.1 Luscinia luscinia
ATTGTGCGCCACGGCCGGCTCACCCGTGGGTGGGCGTGCAGAACTGTTTGCGTGTGCCACTGGATGTGCCGCCACGGCCGGCCCACCCGTGCGTGGGCGTGCAGAAGGGTTTGCGGTTGCCTCTGGGTGTGCCGCCACGGCCGGCCCACCCGTGGGTGGGCGTGCAGAAGCGGTTTGCGTGTGCCACTGGGTGTGCCGCCCATGACCGGCCCACCCGTGGCTGGGCGTGCAGAACTGTTTGCGTGTGCCACTGTGTGTGCCGCCACAACCGGCCCACCCGTGGGTGGGCGTGCAGAACGTGTTTGCGTGTGTGCCACTGGGTGTGCAGCCACGGCCGGCCCACCCGTGGGTGGGCGTGCAGAACTGTTTGCGTGTGCCACTGGGTGTGCCGCCACGCCGGCTCACCCGTGGCGTGGCGTGAAGAACTGCTTTGCGATGTGCCTCTGGGTGTGCCGCCACGGCCGGCCCACCCGTGGGTAGAGCGTGCAGAAGGTCCTGCGTGTGCCTCTGGGTGTGCCGCCACGGCCGACCCACCCGTGGGTGGGCGTGCAGAACTTTTTGCGTGTGCCTCTGGGTGTGCCGCCACGGCCGGCCCAACCGTGGGTGGCCGTGCAGAAGGGCCTGCGCGTTGCCTCTGGGTGTGCCGCTGCGACCGGCCCACCCGTGGGTGGGCGTGCAGAAATGTTTTGCAGTGTGCCACTGGGTGTGCCGCACTGGCCGGCCCACCGTGGGTGGGCGTACAGAAGTGTTTGCGTGTGCCACTGGGTGTGCCGCCACGGCCGGCCCACCCGTGGGTGGGCGTGCAGAACTGTTTGCGTGTTGCCTCTGGATGTGCCGCCACGGCCGGCCCACCCGTGGGTGGGCGTGCAGAACTCTTTGCGTGTGCCACTGGGTGTGCCGCCACGGCCCGGCCCACCCGTGGGTGGGCGTGCAGAACTGTTTGCGTGTGCCACTGGGTGTGCCGCCACGGCCGGACCACCCGTGGGTGGGCGTGCAGAAGTGTTTGCGTGTGCCACTGGGTGTGCCGCCACGGCCGGCCCACCCGTGCGTGGGCGTGCAGAAGTGCCTGCGTTTGCCTCTGGGTGTGCCGCCACGGCCGGCCCACCCGTGGGTGGGCGTGCAGAAGTGCCTGCGGTTGCCTCTGGGTGTGCCGCCACGGCCGGCCCACCCGTGGGTGGGCGTGCAGAAGGGCTTGCGGTTGCCTCTGGGTGTGCCGCCACGGCCGGCCCACCCGTGGGTGGGCGTGCAGAAGGGTTTGCGGTTGCCTCTGGGTGTGCCGCCACGGCCGGCCCACCCGTGGGTGGGCGTGCAGAACTGTTTGCGTGTGCCACTGGGTGTGCCGCCACGGCCGGCCCACCCGTGGGTGGGCGTGCAGAACTGTTTGCGTGTGCCACTGGGTGTGCAGCCACGGCCGGCCCACCCGTGGGTGGGCGTGCAGAACTGTTTGCGTGTGCCACTGGGTGTGCCGCCACCGCCGGCTCACCCGTGGCTGGCGTGCAGAACTGTTTGCGTGTGCCACTGGGTGTGCCGCCACGGCCGGCCCACCCGTGGGTAGGCGTGCAGAAGGTCCTGCGTGTGCCTCTGGGTGTGCCGCCACGGCCGGCCCACCCGTGGGTGGGCGTGCAGAAGGGCCGGCAGTTGCCTCCGGGTGTGCCGCCACGGCCGGCTTACCCGTGGGTGGGCGTGCAGAAGGGTCGGCAGTTGCCTCTGGGTGTGCCGCCACGGCCGGCCACCCGTGGGTGGGGCGTGCAGAAGGGTCGGCAGTTGCCTCTGGGTGTGCCGCCACGGCCGGCCACCCATGGGTGGGCGTGCAGAACTGTTTGCGTGTGCCTCTGGGTGTGCCGCTACGGCCGGCCCACCCGTGGGTGGTCGTGCAGAAGGGCCTGCGGTTGCCTCTGGGTGTGCCGCAACGGCCGGCCCACCCGTGGGTGGGCGTGCAGAAGTGCCTGCGTTTGCCTCTGGGTGTGCCGCCACAGCAGGCCCACCCATGGGTGGACGTGCAGAACTGTTTGCGTGTGCCTCTGGGTGTGCCGCCACGGCCGGCCCACCCGTGGGTGGGCGTGCAGAACTGTTTGCGTGTGCCACTGGGTGTGCCGCCACGGCCGGCCCACTCGTGGGTGGGCGTGCAGAAAGGCCTGGGGCTGCCTCTGGGTGTGCCGCCACGGCCGGCCCACCCGTGGGTGGGCGTGCAGAACTGTTTGCGTGTGCCACTGGGTGTGCCGCCACGGCCGGCCCACCCGTGGGTGGGCGTGCAGAACTGTTTGCGTGTGCCACTGGGTGTGCCGCCACGGCAGGCCCACCCGTGGGTGGGCGTGCAGAACTGTTTGCGTGTGCCACTGGGTGTGCCGCCACGGCCGGCCACACCCGTGGGTGGGCGTGCAGAAGGCTTTGCGTGTTGCCTCTGGGTGTGCCGCCACGGCCGGCCCACCCGTGGGTGGGGCGTGCAGAAGGGCCTGCGTGTGCCTCTGGGTGTGCCGCCACGGCCGGCCCACCCGTGGGTGGGCGTGCAGAACTGTTTGCGTGTGCCTCTTGGTGTGCCGCCACGGCCGGCCCACCCGTGGGTGGGCGTGCAGAACTGTTTGCGTGTGCCACTGGGTGTGCCGCCACGGCCGGCCCACTCGTGGGTGGGCGTGCAGAAAGGCCTGCGGGTTGCCTCTGGGTGTGCTGCCACGGCCGGCCCACCCGTGGGTGGGCGTGCAGAACTGTTTGCGTGTGCCACTGGGTGTGCCGCTACGGCCGGCCCACCCGTGGTTGGGGGTGCAGAAGTGTTTGCGTGTGCCACTGGGTGTGCCGCCACGGCCGGCCTACCCGTGGGTGGGGCGTGCAGAAGGGTTTGCGTGTTGCCTCTGGGTGTGCCGCCACGGCCGGCCCACCCGTGGGTGGGCGTGCAGAACTGTTTGCGTGTGCCACTGGGTGTGCCGCCACGGCCGGCCCACCCGTGGGTGGGCGTGCAGAACTGCTTTGCGTGTGCCACTGGGTGTGCCGCCACGGCCGGCCCACTCGTGGGTGGCGTGCAGAACTCTTTGCGTGTGCCACTGGGTGTGCCGCCACGGCCGGCCCACCCGTGGGTGGGCGTGCAGAAGGGCCTGCAGTTGCCTCTGGGTGTGCCGCCACGGCCGGCCCACCCGTGGGTGGGCGTGCAGAACTGTTTGCGTGTGCCTCTGGGTGTGCCGCTACGGCCGGCCCACCCGTGGGTGGGCGTGCAGAAGGGCCTGCGGGTTGCCTCTGGGTGTGCCGCCACGGCCGGCCCACCCGTGGAGTGGGCGTGCAGAAGTGCCTGCGTTTGCCTCTGGGTGTGCCGCCACGGCCGGCCCACCCGTGGGTGAGCGTGCAGAAGGGTTTGCGTGTGCCTCTGGGTGTGCCGCCACGGCCGGCCCACCCGTGGGTGGGCGTGCAGAAGTGTTTGCGTGTGCCACTGGGTGTGCCGCCACGGCCGGCCCACCCGTGGGTGGGCGTGCAGAAGGGTTTGCGGTTGCCTCTGGGTGTGCCGCCACGGCCGGCCCACCCGTGGGTGGGCGTGCAGAAGGGCCTGCGGTTGCCACTGGGTGTGCCGCCACGGCCGGCCCACCCGTGGGTGGGCGTGCAGAAGGGCCTGCGTGAGCCTCTGGGTGTGCCGCCACGGCCGGCCCACCCGTGGGTGGCGTGCAGAACTGTTTGCGTGTGCCACTGGGTGTGCCGCCACGGCCGGCCCACCCGTGGGTGGGCGTGCAGAAGGGCCTGCGGTTGCCTCTGGGTGTGCCGCCACGGCCGGCCCACCCGTGGGTGGGCGTGCAGAACTGTTTGCGTGTGCCACTGGATGTGCCGCCACGGCCGGCCCACCCGTGGGTGGGCGTGCAGAAGTGCCTGCGTGTTGCCTCTGGGTGTGCCGCCACGGCCGGCCCACCCGTGGGTGGGCGTGCAGAAGGGTTTGCGGTTGCCTCTGGGTGTGCCGCCACGGCCGGCCCACCCGTGGGTGGGCGTGCAGAACTGTTTGCGTGTGCCACTGGGTGTGCCGCCACGGCCGGCCCACCCGTGGGTGGGCGTGCAGAAGGGTTTGCGGTTGCCTCTGGGTGTGCCGCCACGGCCGGCCCACCCGTGGGTGGGCGTGCAGAACTGTTTGCGTGTGCCTCTGGGTGTGCCGCCACGGCCGGCCCACCCGTGGGTGGGCATGCAGAAGGGCCTGCAGTTGCCTCTGGGTGTGCCACCACGGCCGGCCCACCCGTGGGTGGGCGTGCAGAACTGTTTGCGTGTGCCTCTGGGTGTGCCGCCACGGCCGGCCCACCCGTGGGTGGGCGTGCAGAAGGGTTTGCGTTTGCCTCTGGGTGTGCCGCCACGGCCGGCCCACCCGTGGGTGGGCGTGCAGAAGGGCCTGCGTGTGCCTCTGGGTGTGCCGCCACGGCCGGCCCACCCGTGGGTGGGCGTGCAGAACTGTTTGCGTGTGCCACTGGATGTGCCGCCACGGCCGGCCAACCCGTGGGTGGGCGTGCAGAACTGTTTGCGTGATCCACTGGGTGTGCCGCCACGGCCCCCCCACCCGTGGGTGGGCGTGCAGAACTGTTTGCGTGTGCCCTTAGGTGTGCCGCCACGGCCGGCCCACCCGTGGGTGGGCGTGCAGAAGGGTTTGCGTTTGCCTCTGGGTGTGCCGCCACGGCCGGCCCACCCGTGGGTGGGCGTGCAGAACTGTTTGCGTGTGCCTCTGGGTGTGCCGCCACGGCCGGCCCACCCGTGGGTGGGCGTGCAGAAAAGTTTGCGGTTGCCTCTGGGTGTGCCGCCACGGCCGGCCCACCCGTGGGTGGGCGTGCAGAACTGTTTGCGTGTGCCACTGGGTGTGCCGCCACGGCCGGCCCACCCGTCGGTGGGCGTGCAGAAAAGTTTGCGGTTGCCTCTGGGTGTGCCGCCACGGCCGGCCCACCCGTGGGTGGGCGTGCAGAACTGTTTGCGTGTGCCTCTGGGTGTGCCGCCACGGCCGGCCCAGCCGTGGGTGGGCGTGCAGAACGGTCTGCAGTGTGCCTCTGGGTGTGCCACTACGGCCGGCCCACCCGCGGGTGGGCGTGCAGAACTGTTTGCGTGTGCCACTGGGTGTGCCGCCACGGCCGGCCCACCCGTGGGTGGGCGTGCAGAACTGTTTGCGTGTGCCTCTGGGTGTGCCGCCACGGCCGGCCCACCCGTGGGTGGGCGTGCAGAAGAGCCTGGGGTTGCCTCTGGGTGTGCCGCCACGGCCGGCCCACCCGTGAGTGGGCGTGCAGAACTGTTTGCGTGTGCCTCTGGGTGTGCCGCCACGGTCGGCCCACCCGTGGGTGGGCGTGCAGAACTGTTTGCGTGTGCCTCTGGGTGTGCCGCCACGGCCGGCCCACCCGTGGGTGGGCGTGCAGAACTGTTTGCGTGATCCACTGGGTGTGCCGCCACGGCCGGCCCACCCGTGGGTGGGCGTGCAGAACTGTTTGCGTGTGCCTCTGGGTGTGCCGCCACGGCCGGCCCACCCGTGGGTGGGCGTGCAGAAGAGCCTGCGGTTGCCTCTGGGTGTGCCGCCACGGCCGGCCCACCCGTGGGTGGGCGTGCAGAACTGTTTGCGTGTGCCTCTGGGTGTGCCGCTCACGGCCGGCCCACCCGTGGGTGGGCGTGCAGAACTGTCTGCGTGTGCCTCTGGGTGTGCCGCTACGGCCGGCCCACCCGTGGGTGGGCGTGCAGAAGGGCTTGCGGGTTGCCTCTGGGTGTGCCGCCACGGCCGGCCCACCCGTGGGTGGGGCGTGCAGAAGTGCCTGCGTGTTGCCTCTGGGTGTGCCGCCACGGCCGGCCCACCCGTGGGTGGGCGTGCAGAAGTGTTTGCGTTTGCCTCTGGGTGTGCCGCCACGGCCGGCCCACCCGTGGAGTGGGCGTGCAGAACTGTTTGCGTGTGCCACTGGATGTGCCGCACGGCCGGCCCACCCGTGGGTGGGCGTGCAGAAGAGCTTGCGTGTGCCACGGGGTGTGCCGCCACGGCCGGCCCTCCCGTGGGTGGGCGTGCAGAAGGGCCTGCGTGGGGCTCTGTGTGTGCCGCCACGGCCGGCTCACCCGTGGGTGGGCGTGCAGAACTGTTTGCGTGTGCCACTGGATGTGCCGCCACGGCCGGCCCACCCGTGGGTGGGCGTGCAGAAGGGTTTGCGGTTGCCTCTGGGTGTGCCGCCACGGCCGGCCCACCCGTGGGTGGGCGTGCAGAACGGTTTGCGTGTGCCACTGGGTGTGCCGCCACGGCCGGCCCACCCGTGGGTGGGCGTGCAGAACTGTTTGCGTGTGCCACTGGGTGTGCCGCCACGGCCGGCCCACCCGTGGGTGGGCGTGCAGAAGGGCCTGGGTTTGCCTCTGGGTGTGCCGCTGCGGCCGGCCCACCCGTGGGTGGGCGTGCAGAAGGGTTTGCGGTTGCCTCTGGGTGTGCCGCCACGGCCGGCCCACCCGTGGGTGGGCGTGCAGAAGGGCCTGCGATTGCCTCTGGGTGTGCCGCCACGGCCGGCCCACCCGTGGGTGGGCGTGCAGAACTGTTTGCGTGTGCCTCTGGGTGTGCCGCTACGGCCGGCCCATTCGTGGGTGGGTGTGCAGAAGGGCCTGCGGTTGCCTCTGGGTGTCCCGCCACGGCCGGCCCACCCGTGGGTGGGCGTGCAGAACTGTTTGCGTGTGCCTCTGGGTGTGCCGCTACGGCCGGCCCATTCGTGGGTGGGTGTGCAGAAGGGCCTGCGGTTGCCTCTGGGTGTCCCGCCACGGCCGGCCCACCCGTGGGTGGGCGTGCAGAACTGTTTGCGTGTGCCTCTGGGTGTGCCGCCACGGCCGGCCCACCCGTGGGTGGGCGTGCAGAACTGTTTTCGTGTCCCACTGGGTGTGCCGCCACGGCCGGCCCACCCGTGGGTGGGCGTGCAGAAGAGCCTTGGTTTGCCTCTGGGTGTGCCGCCACGGCCGGCCCACCCGTGGGTGGGCGTGCAGAACTGTTTGCGGTTGCCTCTGGGTGTGCCGCCACGGCCGGTTCACCCGTGGGTGGGCGTGCAGAACTGTTTCCGTGTGCCAATGGCTGTGCCGACACGGCCGGCCCACCCGTGGGTGGGCGTGCAGAAGGGTTTGCATGTGCCTCTGGGTGTGCCGCCACGGCCGGCCCACCCGTGGGTGGGCGTGCAGAAGGGCCTGCGGTTGCCTCTGGGTGTGCCGCCACGGCCGGCCCACCCGTGGGTGGGCGTGCAGAACTGTTTGCGTGTTGCCTCTGGGTGTGCCGCCACGGCCGGCCCACCCGTGGGTGGGCGTGCAGAACTGTTTGCGTGTGCCTCTGGGTGTGCCGCCACGGCCGGCCCACCCGTGGGTGGGCGTGCAGAACTGTTTGCGGTGTGCCTCTGGGTGTGCCGCCACGGCCGGCCCACCCGTGGGTGGGCGTGCAGAAGGAGCTTGCGGTGTGCCTCTGGGTGTGCCGCCACGGCCGGCCCACCCGTGGGTGGGCGTGCAGAAGGGCCTGCGTGTTGCCTCTGGGTGTGCCGCCACGGCCGGCCCACCCGTGGGTGGGCGTGCAGAAGTGCTTGCGTGTTGCCTCTGGGTGTGCCGCCACGGCCGGCCCACCCGTGGGTGGGCGTGCAGAAGTGCTTGCGTGTTGCCTCTGGGTGTGCCGCCACGGCCGGCCCACCCGTGGGTGGGCGTGCAGAACTGTCTGCGTTTGCCTCTGGGTGTGCCGCCACGGCCGGCCCACCCGTGGGTGGGCGTGCAGAACTGTTTGCGTGTGCCACTGGGTGTGCCGCCACGGCCGGCCCACCCGTGGGTGGGCGTGCAGAAGCTGTTTGCATGTGCCTCTGGGTGTGCCGCCACGGCCGGCCCACCCGTGGGTGGGCGTGCAGAAGGGCCTGCGGTTGCCTCTGGGTGTGCCGCCACGGCCGGCCCACCCGTGGGTGGGCGTGCAGAAGGGCCTGCGGTTGCCTCTCGGTGTGCCGGCACGGCCGGCCCACCCGTGGGTGGGCGTGCAGAAGTGCCTGCGTTTGCCTCTGGGTGTGCCGCCACGGCCGGCCCACCCGTGGGTGGGCGTGCAGAACTGTTTGCGTGTGCCACTGGGTGTGCAGCTACGGCCGGCCCACCCGTGGGTGGGCGTTCAGAACTGTTTGCCTGTGCCACTGGGTGTGCCGCCACGGCCGGCCCACCCGTGGGTGGGCGTGCAGAAGGGTTTGCGGTTGCCGCCGGGTGTGCCGCCACGGCCGGCCCACCCGTGGGTGGGCGTGCAGAAGGGCCTGCGGTTGCCTCTGGGTGTGCCGCCACGGCCGGCCCACCCGTGGGTGGGCGTGCAGAAGGGCCTGCGTGTGCCTCTGGGTGTGCCGCCACGGCCGGCCCACCCGTGGGTGGGCGTGCAGAAGTGTTTGCGGTGTGCCTCTGGGTGTGCCGCCACGGCCGGCCCACCCCGTGGGTGGGCGTGCAGAAGGGCCTGCGTGTTGCCTCTGGGTGTGCCGCCACGGCCGGCCCACCCGTGGGTGGGCGTGCAGAACTGTTTGCGTGTGCCACTGGGGTGTGCCGCCACGGCCGGCCCACCCGTGGGTGGGCGTGCAGAACTGTTTGCGGTTGCCTCTGGGGTGTGCCGCCACGGCCGGCCCACCCGTGGGTGGGGCGTGCAGAACTGTTTGCGTGTGCCTCTGGGTGTGCCGCCACGGCCGGCCCACCCGTGGGGTGGGGCGTGCAGAAGTGCTTGCGTGTTGCCTCTGGGGTGTGCCGCCACGGCCGGCCCACCCGTGGGGTGGGCGTGCAGAAGGGCCTGCGTGTGCCTCTGGGTGTGCCGCCACGGCCGGCCCACCCGTGGGTGGGCGTGCAGAACTGTTTGCGTGTGCCACTGGGTGTGCCGCCACGGCCGGCCCACCCGTGGGTGGGCGTGCAGAACTGTTTGCGTGTTGCCTCTGGGTGTGCCGCCACGGCCGGCCCACCCGTGGGTGAGCGTGCAGAAGGGTTTGCGTGTTGCCTCTGGGTGTGCCGCCACGGCCGGCCCACCCGTGGGTGGGCGTGCAGAACTGTTTGCGTGTGCCACTGGGTGTGCCGCCACGGCCGGCCCACCCGTGGGTGGGCGTGCAGAACTGTTTGCGTGTGCCACTGGGTGTGCCGCCACGGCCGGCCCACCCGTGGGTGGGCGTGCAGAACTGTTTGCGTGTGCCACTGGGTGTGCCGCCACGGCCGGCCCACCCGTGGGTGGGCGTGCAGAAGTGTCCTGCGGTTGCCTCTGGGTGTGCCGCCACGGCCGGCCCACCCGTGGGTGGGCGTGCAGAAGTGCCTGCGTGTTGCCTCTGGGGTGTGCCGCCACGGCCGGCCCACCCGTGGGTGGGCGTGCAGAACTGTTTGCGTGTGCCACTGGGTGTGCCGCCACGGCCGGCCCACCCGTGGGTGGGCGTGCAGAAGGGTCCTGCGGTTGCCTCTGGGTGTGCCGCCACGGCCGGCCCACCCGTGAGTGGGCGTGCAGAAGGGCCTGCGGTTGCCTCTGGGTGTGCCGCCACAGCCGGCCCACCCGTGGGTGGGCGTGCAGAACTGTTTGCGTGTGCCACTGGGTGTGCCGCCACGGCCGGCCCACCCGTGGGTGGGCGTGCAGAAGGGTTTGCGGTTGCCTCTGGGTGTGCCGCCACGGCCGGCCCACCCGTGGGTGGGCGTGCAGAACTGTCTGCGTGTTGCCACTGGGTGTGCCGCCACAGCCGGCCCACCCGTGGGTGGGCGTGCAGAACTGTTTGCGTGTGCCACTGGGGTGTGCAGCCACGGCCGGCCCACCCGTGGGTGGGCGTGCAGAACTGTTTGCGTGTGCCACTGGGTGTGCCGCCACCGCCGGCTCACCCGTGGCTGGCGTGCAGAACTCTTTGCGTGTGCCACTGGGTGTGCCGCCACGGCCGGCCCACCCGTGGGTGGGCGTGTAGAACTGTTTGCGTGTGCCACTGGGTGTGCCGCCACGGCTGGCCCACCCGAGGGTGGGCCTGCAGAACTGTTTGCGTGTGCCACTGAGTGTGCTGCCACGGCCGGCTCACCCGTGGGTGGGCGTGCAGAACTGTTTGCGTGTGCCACTGAGTGTGCCGCCACGGCCGGCTCACCAGTGCGTGGGCGTGCAGAAGGCTTTGCGGTTGCCTCTGGGTGTGCCGCCACGGCCGGCCCACCCGTGGGTGGGCGTGCAGAGGGGTCTGCGTTTGCCTCTGGGTGTGCCGGCACGGCCGGCCCACCCGTGGGTGGGAGTACAGAAGGCTTTGCGGTTGCCTCTGGGTGTGCCGCCACGGCCGGCCCACCGTGGGTGGGCGTGCAGACGGGCCTGCGATTGCCTCTGGGTGTGCCGCCGCGGCCGGCCCACCCGTGGGTGGGTGTGTCGAAGGGCCTGCGTGGGGCTCTTGGTGTGCCGCCACGGCCGGCCCACCCGTGGGTGGGCGTGCAGAAAGGCCTGCAGTTGCCTCTGGGTGTGCCGGCCCTGCCGGACCACCTGTAGGTGGGCGTGAAGAAGGGCCAGGGTTTGCCACTGGGTGTGCCGCCACGGCCAGACCACCCGTGGGTGGGCGTGCAGAAGTGCCTGCGTTTGCCTCTGGGTGTGCAGCCACGTCCGGTCCACCCATGGGTGGGCGTGCAGAACTGTTTGCGTGTGCCACTGGCTGTGCCGCCACGGCCGGCTTACCCATGGTTGGGCGTGCAGTAGGGTTTGCGGTTGCCTCTGGGTGTGCCGCCACGGCCGGCCCACCCGTGGGTGGGCGTGCAGAAGCGACTGCGGTTGCCTCTGGGTGTGCCGCCACGGCCGGCCCACCGGTGGGTGGGCGTGTAGAACTGTTTGCGTGTGCCACTGGGTGTGCCGCCATGGCTGGCCAACCCGTGGGTGGGCGTGCAGAACTGTTTGCGTGTGCCACTGAGTGTGCCGCCACGGCCGGCTCACCCGTGGGTGGGCGTGCAGAACTGTTTGCGGTTGCCTCTGTGTGTGCCGCCACGACCGGCCAACCCGTGGCTGAGCGTGAAGAAGGGCCTGCTGTGTGCCTCTGGGTGTGCCGCCACGGCCGGCCCACCCGTGGGTGGGCGTGCAGTAGGGTTTGCGGTGTGCCTCTGGGTGTGCCGCCACGGCCGGCCCACCCGTGGGTGGGCGTGCAGAAGTGCCTGCGTTTGCCTCTGGGTGTGCCGCCACGGCCGGCCCACCCGTGGGTGGGCGTGCAGAAGTGCCTGCGTGTTGCCTCTGGGTGTGCCGCCACGGCCGGCCCACCCCGTGGGTGGGCGTGCAGAACTGTTTGCGTGTGCCACTGGGTGTGCCGCCACGGCCGGCCCACCCGTGGGTGGGCGTGCAGAAGAGCCTGCGTGTTGCCTCTGGGTGTGCCGCCACGGCCGGCCCACCCGTGGGTGGGCGTGCAGAAGGGTTTGCGGTTGCCTCTGGGTGTGCCGCCACGGCCGGCCCACCCGTGGAGTGGGCGTGCAGAAGTGCCTGCGTGTTGCCTCTGGGTGTGCCGCCACGGCCGGCCCACCCGTGGGTGGGCGTGCAGAAGTGCCTGCGTGTTGCCTCTGGGTGTGCCGCCACGGCCGGCCCACCCGTGGGTGGGCGTGCAGAACTGTCTGCGTGTTGCCTCTGGGTGTGCCGCCACGGCCGGCCCACCCGTGGGTGGGCGTGCAGAAGGGCCTGCGGTTGCCTCTGGGTGTGCCGCCACGGCCGGCCCACCCGTGGGTGGGCGTGCAGAACTGTTTGCGTGTGCCACTGGGTGTGCCGCCACGGCCGGCCCACCCGTGGGTGGGCGTGCAGAAGGGTTTGCGGTTGCCTCTGGGTGTGCCGCCACGGCCGGCCCACCCGTGGGTGGGCGTGCAGAACTGTTTGCGTGTGCCACTGGGTGTGCCGCCACAGCCGGCCCACCCGTGGGTGGGCGTGCAGAACTGTTTGCGTGTGCCACTGGGTGTGCAGCCACGGCCGGCCCACCCGTGGGTGGGCGTGCAGAACTGTTTGCGTGTGCCACTGGGTGTGCCGCCACCGCCGGCTCACCCGTGGCTGGCGTGCAGAACTCTTTGCGTGTGCCACTAAGTGTGCCGCCACGGCCGGCCCACCCGTGGGTGGGCGTGTAGAACTGTTTGCGTGTGCCACTGGGTGTGCCGCCACGGCTGGCCCACCCGAGGGTGGGCCTGCAGAACTGTTTGCGTGTGCCACTGAGTGTGCTGCCACGGCCGGCTCACCCGTGGGTGGGCGTGCAGAACTGTTTGCGTGTGCCACTGAGTGTGCCGCCACGGCCGGCTCACCAGTGCGTGGGCGTGCAGAAGGCTTTGCGGTTGCCTCTGGGTGTGCCGCCACGGCCGGCCCACCCGTGGGTGGGCGTGCAGAGGGGTCTGCGTTTGCCTCTGGGTGTGCCGGCACGGCCGGCCCACCCGTGGGTGGGAGTACAGAAGGCTTTGCGGTTGCCTCTGGGTGTGCCGCCACGGCCGGCCCACCGTGGGTGGGCGTGCAGACGGGCCTGCGATTGCCTCTGGGTGTGCCGCCGCGGCCGGCCCACCCGTGGGTGGGTGTGTCGAAGGGCCTGCGTGGGGCTCTTGGTGTGCCGCCACGGCCGGCCCACCCGTGGGTGGGCGTGCAGAAAGGCCTGCAGTTGCCTCTGGGTGTGCCGGCCCTGCCGGACCACCTGTAGGTGGGCGTGAAGAAGGGCCAGGGTTTGCCACTGGGTGTGCCGCCACGGCCAGACCACCCGTGGGTGGGCGTGCAGAAGTGCCTGCGTTTGCCTCTGGGTGTGCAGCCACGTCCGGTCCACCCATGGGTGGGCGTGCAGAACTGTTTGCGTGTGCCACTGGCTGTGCCGCCACGGCCGGCTTACCCATGGTTGGGCGTGCAGTAGGGTTTGCGGTTGCCTCCGGGTGTGCCGCCACGGCCGGCCCACCCGTGGGTGGGCGTGCAGAAGCGACTGCGGTTGCCTCTGGGTGTGCCGCCACGGCCGGCCCACCGGTGGGTGGGCGTGTAGAACTGTTTGCGTGTGCCACTGGGTGTGCCGCCATGGCTGGCCAACCCGTGGGTGGGCGTGCAGAACTGTTTGCGTGTGCCACTGAGTGTGCCGCCACGGCCGGCTCACCCGTGGGTGGGCGTGCAGAACTGTTTGCGGTTGCCTCTGTGTGTGCCGCCACGACCGGCCAACCCGTGGCTGAGCGTGAAGAAGGGCCTTTGTGTGCCTCTGGGTGTGCCGCCACGGCCGGCCCACCCGTGGGTGGGCGTGCAGTAGGGTTTGCGGTTGCCTCCGGGTGTGCCGCCACGGCCGGCCCACTGGTGGGTGGGCGTGCAGAAGGGCCTGCGTTTGCCTCTGGGTGTGCCGCCACGGCTGGCCCACCCGTGGATGGGCGTGCAGAAGTGCCTGCGTTTGCCTCTGGGTGTGCAGCCACGGCCGGCCCACCCGTGGGTGGGCGTGCAGAACTGTTTGCGTGTGCCACTGGCTGTGCCGCCACGGCCGGCCCACCCGTGGGTGGGCGTGCAGAAGAGCCTGCGGTTGCCTTTGGGTGTGCCGCCACCGCCGGCCCACCCGTGGGTGGGCGTGCAGAAGGGGTTTGCGGTTGGCTCTGGGTGTGCCGCCACGGCCGGCCCACCCGTGGGGTGGGGCGTGCAGAAGCGCCTGCGGTTGCCTCTGGGGTGTGCCGCCACGGCCGGCCCACCCGTGGGTGGGCTTGCAGAAGGGCCTGCGGTTGCCTCTGTGTGTGCCGCCACGGCAGGCCCACCCGTGGGTGGTCGAGCAGAACTGTTTGCTTGTGCCACTGAGTGTGCTGCCACGGCCGGCTCACCCGTGGGTGGGCGTGCAGAACTGTT
>JAKWBO010001464.1:0-13694 GCA_034336685.1 Luscinia luscinia
AGTCCCCCAGTTTCCCCCAGTGCCCCCAGTTTCCCCAGTGCCCCCGTTTCCCAGTCCCAGTCTCAGTCCCAGTCCCAGGTCCCCAGTCCCAGTCCCAGTTCCCAGTCCCATTCCCAGTCCCCCAGTTTCCCCAGTCCCAGTTTCCCAGTCCCAGTTTCCCCAGTCCCAGTTTCCCAGTCCCAGTTCCCCAGTCCCAGTGCCCCCAGTGCCCCCAGTCCCCCAGTTTCCCCAGTCCCCCAGTGCCCCCAGTTTCCCCAGTCCCAGTTTCCCCAGTCCCAGTGCCCCCAGTTCCCCAGTCCCAGTCCCAGTCCCCCAGTTTCCCCAGTCCCCCAGTGCCCCCAGTTTCCCAGTCCCAGTTTCCCAGTCCCAGTGCCCCCAGTCCCCCAGTTTCCCCAGTCCCAGTTTCCCCAGTCCCAGTCCCAGTTTCCCCAGTCCCAGTTTCCCCAGTCCCAGTGCCCCCAGTCCCCCAGTTTCCCCAGTCCCAGTTTCCCAGTCCCCGCCCGTTACTCACCCCCCTCGCCCAGGCAGAAGCCGCTGGGGCGCTGTTGAAGCCGGGCGAGGGCGCTGCTGGGCACGTGGGGTGACCTCGGGCCAGGGCGAAACACTGCGGGCAGCCAGGTGAGCTCAGGTGTGCCGGGACACTCGCACCTGGGGCACCTGGGCACACACCTGGGCACACACCTGGGGCACCTGGGCACACCTGGGACACACCTGGGACACCTGGGACACCTGAGCACACTTGTACACACCTGGGACACCTGAGCACACACCTGAGCATACACACCTGGGGCACCTGGGACACCTGAGCACACACCTGGGCACACACCTGGGGCACCTGGGCACACACCTGGGCACACCTGAGCACACACACCTGGGACACCTGAGCACACACACCTGGGGCACCTGAGCACACACACCTGGGGCACCTGAGCACACACCTGGGACACCTGGGGCACCTGAGCACACACCTGGGACACCTGGGACACCTGAGCACACACCTGGGCACACCTGGGACACCTGAGCACACACACCTGGGACACCTGGGCACACCTGTACACACACCTGGGCACATCTATAGGACCGCACACCTGCACACAGCCACACTGCACACACCTGGGACTGGACCTGCACACACCTGGGACTGCACACCTGGAATCATGCACACACCTGGGACTGCACCTGCACACACCTGGGACTGCACATCTGGAATCATGCACACACCTGGGACTGCCCACATCTGGACTGACACACACCTTCAATCCCACACACCTGGCCTGCACACACCTGGCCCTTTACACACCTGGCCCTTTACACACCTGGCCTTTAGCACACCTGGCCCTGCACACACCTGGCCTGCACACACCTGGCCTGCACACACCTGGCCTGCACACACCTGGCCTGCACACACCTGGCCTTTAACACACCTGGCCTGCACACACCTGGCCCTGCACACACCTGGCCTTTAACACACCTGGCTTGCACACACCTGGCCTTGCACACACCTGGCCTGCACACACCTGGCCTTTAACACACCTGGCCCTGCACACACCTGGCCTGCACACACCTGGCCCTGCACACATCTGGCCTGCACACACCTGGCCCTGCACACACCTGGCTGCACACACCTGGCCTTTAACACACCTGGCCCTGCACACACCTGGCCCTGCACACACCTGGCCTTTAGCACACCTGGCCTTGCACACACCTGGCCTTGCACACACCTGGCCCTGCACACACCTGGCCTTGCACACACCTGGCCTGCACACACCTGGCCTTTAGCACACCTGGCCTTGCACACACCTGGCCTGCACACACCTGGCCTGCACACACCTGCCCAGCTCAGGTGAGCCATGTCCCCAGAGCCGCTTTTTTCAGGTACACAAGCACCTTCCGTGCCCAGGCAGGTAGGAGGAGCTGGAGCACAGCCCTGCCAGCACACAGCCCGCTGCTGGCCGCCAGGTGGGGCAGGTGGGGCAGGTGAGCTCACCTCGGTGAGGATGGTGGTCTCGTAGGAGGGCTGGTACTTCTCCTTCTCGTGCGGCGTCCGCTTCTCCATCTTCTCCCGGTCCGTCTTCTGCTTCCGGTCGGCTCCCTTGGGCTGGGGCACAGCCGGGACAGGTGTGTGGGCAGCACACAGGTGGGCCAGGTTACACAGGTGACCCAGCCCTCTTGGTGCTCAGAAGGGGAAGGAGAAGTTTTGGGAAAACCTGTCCTGAGGGCCTCAGCAGGGACAGGGGGTGTGGCCACCTGGATACACCTGTAACCACCTGAGTATACCTGTAACCACCTGAGTACACCTGTAATCACCTGAGTACACCTGTAACCACCTGGATACACCTGTAACCACCTGAGTACACCTCTAACCACCTGAGTACACACCTGTAACCACCTAGATACACCTGTAAACACCTGAATGCACCTCTAACCACTGAGCACATCTGTAACCACCTGGATACACCTGTAACCGCCTGAGTACACCTGTAACCACCTGAGTACACCTGTAATCACCTGAATATACCTGTAACCACCTGAGTACAACTCTAATCATCTGAATACACCTGTAACCACCTGAGTACACCTGTAACCACCTGGATACACCTGTAACCACCTGGGTACACCTGTAACCACCTGAGTATACCTGTAACCACCTGGATACACCTGTAACCACCTGAGTACACCTGTAATCACCTGGATACACCTGTAATCACTTGGATACACCTGTAACCACGTGAGTACAACTCTACACCTGTAACAACCTGAGTACACCTGTAACCACCTAGATACACCTGTAAGCACCTGAGTACAACTCTGATCATCTGAATACACCTGTAACCACCGGAATACACACCTGTAACCACCTGAATACACCTGTACCCCCTGAGTCCACCTGTAGCCACCTGACTACACCTGTAACCACCTGAGTACACCTGTACCCCTGAGTCCACCTGTAGCCACCTGACTACACCTGT
This sequence comes from Luscinia luscinia, assembly GCA_034336685.1. Lineage (NCBI taxonomy): Eukaryota > Metazoa > Chordata > Aves > Passeriformes > Muscicapidae > Luscinia > Luscinia luscinia. The sequence continues at coordinate 2,970 of JAKWBO010001464.1, forward strand.
AACCGAGTCCACCTGTAACCACCTGAGCACACCTGTAACCACCTGAGCACACCTGTAACCTCCGGAATACACCTGTAACCACCTGAGCACACCTGTAACCACCTGAGCACACCTGTAACCACCTGAGTACACCTGTAACCTCTGGAATACACCTGTAACCACCTGAGCACACCTCTAACCACCTGAGCACACCTGAGCTGTGTCTTCTGCATCAGCATCACCCAGGTAGGAGATGGGATTCAGGTGGGACAAACTGCACCTGGACACCAGGTCACAGGGCTGGCCTTGACTTGGCCACACCTTGAACACCTGTGCCCCTCCTCCACCCAGAATTTGGGGATTTCACTCAAATCCCACGGGAAGCACAGGCGTGGAACCTTCACAGGTATCCAGGTGTTCTCCTTGGCAGACCCCTGAAGGAATTCTCTCAAACTTGGCTGCACCTGCACTCACAGGTGAAGGGATTCAGCCCAGGTGAACCAGGGGAGGACCCCAAACCCTGCTGAGACCCCTGAGGTGAACAGGTGAGGACAGAGCAGGACCCCAAAACCTGCTGATCCCCTGAGGAGCTGAACAGGTGAGGAAAGAGCAGGACCCCAAAATCTGCTGACCCCCTGAGATGAACAGGTGAGGAGAGAGCAGGACCCCAAACCCCACTGACCCCCTGAGGTGAACAGGTGAGGACAGAGCAGGACCCCAAAATCTGCTGATCCCTGAGCTGAACAGGTGAGGAAAGAGCAGGACCCCAAAATCTGCTGATCCCCTGAGCTGAACAGGTGAGGAAAGAGCAGGACCCCAAAATCTGCTGATCCCCTGAGGTGAACAGGTGAGGAAAGAGCAGGACCCCAAAACCTGCTGAGCCCCTGAGATGAACAGGTGAGGAGAGAGCAGGACCCCAAACCCCACTGACCCCCTGAGCTGAACAGGTGAGGACAGAGCAGACTGTGGGGCTGTCCAGGCGGAGTCACCACCCAGGTGTGACCCCACCCTCCCGGCAGCAGCACCCCCAGGGCCGCAGGTACCTTGAACACCTTGATCTGGCAGCTGGCGGAGTGCAGGTGCTCGGTGTACTCGCCGCTCTCGTTCTCCCCTGAAGGTGTCGATCTGCACGCGGAAGGGAACGCCTTCGCCGCCGTGCTTGCGCAGCGTGAACTCCGTGCTGATGCAGTGCACCTGCGCAGGTGAGCGGCCGTGGGGCGCCACTGCCGCCGGGCAGGGCCCCCGAGCGCACCTGTGCCCTGGGCAGGGCCGGAGCACAGCCAGGAGCAGCACCTGGGGTCACCTGTGCGTCACCTGATGTGGGACAGAGCCCACCTGGATGTGGGACAGAGCCCACCTGTGCCTCACCTGGATGTGGGACAGAGCCCACCTGTGCCTCACCTGGATGTGAGATACAGCCCACCTGTGCCTCACCTGGATGTGGGACAGAGCCCACCTGTGCCTCACCTGATGTGGGACAGAGCCCACCTCTGCCTCACCTGGATGTGAGATACAGCCCACCTGTGCCTCACCTGATGTGGGATAGAGCCCACCTGTGCCTCACCTGCATGTGAGATACAGCCCATCTGTGCCTCACCTGATGTGGGATAGAGCCCACCTGTGCCTCACCTGCATGTGAGATACAGCCCACCTGTGCCTCACCTGGATGTGAGATACAGCCCACCTGTGCCTCACCTGATGTGGGACAGAGCCCACCTGTGCCCTCACCTGATGTGGGACAGAGCCCACCTGTGCATCACCTGATGTGGGACAGAGCCCACCTGTGCCTCACCTGGATGTGAGATACAGCCCACCTGTGCCTCACCTGCATGTGAGATACAGCCCACCTTTCCTCACCTGATGTGGGACAGAGCCCACCTGTGCCTCACCTGGATGTGGGCCAGAGCCCACCTGTGCCTCACCTGGATGAACACCGACGTCCTCTTGGCCGGGTCCCACAGGAACTCCACGGTGTTGAGCTGCGCCGGGTTGGCGCGCGGTCGATGATCCCCACGGACATCGGGGATATCTGCGGGGGAACAGGTGAGGCCCACCTGGGACCCCCAGCTGCCCCAGCCAGGTGAGACTCACCTATGTCCAGGATCCTGTCCCCAGGTCTGTTCCACCTCCAGCCCTCCAGCTGCTGGTGCTCCGTGTACTGCAGCCGCCGGTCATGGAAAACCACCCGGAAGATGCTCTGGGGACGGGGAAACGTCACCTGGAGCCGCCCGGCACACCTGGCCAGGTGTGCCGCCCTCCCCTGTGCCAAAAAGGGGCAAAGGAACCATCCTCCTCCCCCCAGCCAGGTATATCCCCCACCCCCACCCAGCTGCAGGGCCCTGGAGAGCACCTGGTTGGGACGGGCACACCTGGTTGGGACGGGCACACCTGGCTGTGATGGACACACCTGGCTGCAACGGGCACACCTGGCCAGCTGTTGTTCTGGGTTCTACCTGTGCTCTCTGCTCACCTTGACCAGCTTCCCGTTGATCTCGGGCAGCTCCCCCAGTTTCCTGTTGTCCAACATCCGGATCTCGTAGGACTGACCTGGGGGCAGGAGGGCACCTGAGGCTGTCACCTGCACCTGTCACCTGAGCTCCTCGTTCGTTCAGGATCCCACCAACCCAGAGCTTCCAGCTGTACCTGAAAGCAGCAGGTACAGCCTGAACGTGGAACTCCCACCCTGCAGAGCTGGACCCTTGTACACCTGTAACCACCCTGTGCACACCTGTACAGATACACCTTAAACACACCTGGAACCACCCTGCACACACCTGTACAGATACACGTTACACACACCTGTAACCACCCTGTACACACCTGTATGTACACCTTACACACACCTGTAACCACCCTGTACACACCTGTACAGATACATCTTACACACACCTGTACAGATACACCTTAAACACACCTGTAACCACCCTGTGCACACCTGTACAGATACACCTTACACACACCTGTACAGATACACCTTAAACACACCTGGAACCACCCTGCACACACCTGTACAGATACACGTTACACACACCTGTAACCACCCTGTACACACCTGTATGTACACCTTACACACACACCTGTAACCACCCTGTACACACCTGTATGTACACCTTAAACACACCTGGAACCACCCTGTGCACACCTGTACAGATACACCTTACACACACCTGTACCGATACAACCTACACACACCTGGAACCACCCCGTACACACCTGTATAGATACACCTTACACACACCTGGAACCACCTTGTACACCTGTAATCATCCTGCACACACCTGTACAGATACACCTACACACACCTGCACAGATACACCTTACATACACCTGTAACCACCCTGTGCACACCTGTACAGATACACCTTAAACACACCTGGAACCACCTTGTACACCTGCACAGATACACCTTGTTCACCTGGAACCACCTGTGCACACCTGTAGATACACCTTACACACACCTGTACGTACACCTTACACACACCTGGAACCACCCTGCACACACCTGTATGTACACCCTGCACACACCTGTACAGAAGCACCTTACACACACCTGTAACTACCCCTGCACACACCTGTACCAGATACACCTTACACACACCTGTAACTACCCTGCACACACCTGTACAGATACACCTTACACACACCTGTAACCACCCTGCACACACCTGTACAGAAGCACCTTACACACACCTGTAACTACCCTGCACACACCTGTACAGATACACCTTACACACACCTGTAACCACCCTGCACACACCTGTACAGAAGCACCTTACACACACCTGTAACTACCCTGCACACACCTGTACAGATACACCTTACACACACCTGGAACCACCCTGCACACACCTGTACAGATACACCTTACACACACCTGTAACCACCCTGCACACACCTGTTACCACCTTCCCACGCTTTAACCCGTACCCACACTTCACCCAGGTGAACCCCCCAGGTGACTGACGCCTCACCTGTGCAGCACAGCCAGGTGAGGGCCCCATCGCTCCCCATTGTTCCCCACGGGGCACACCCAGACCTGCCCGGGCGGGGCGCTCACCTTGGTTCAGGTAGGTGAGCGTCTCGTCGTGCAGCTTGACGGCGGGCGAGGTGGCGGCGCTACAGCACCGTACTGGAAGGGCAGCAGCTTGTCCCGGCCCTCGGGCTGGCAGGCTGAGCTCCTCCTGCTTGAAGATGGGCAGCGCCAGCACGTCGCTGCGGGGCACAGGTACCTGAGACAGGTGGGCTGCGGCAGGACCCTCTGCGGTGCCACCTCTCTGCGGTGCCACCTGTAACCTGGCTCTGCTTCTGCGCCTGCCTCAGCCCAGGTGGGCCCTGCAGCCCGTCCTCAGGTGTCACCCGCTCACCTGAAATGCACCTGTGGCCGTGTGAATACACCTGGGGCACACCTGTACAGCTGTAAGCACACCTGGGGCACACCTGTACACCTGAGTATGCCTGTACACCTGTAAGCACACCTGGGGCACATCTGTACAGCTGAGATACACCTGTGCATGTGGGGTACACCTGGGGCACACCTGTACAGCTGGGGCACACCTGTACACCTGTAAGCACATCTGGGGCACACCTGTACAGCTGAGATACACCTGTACATGTGGGGTACACGTGGAGCACACCTGTACAGCTGAGATACACCTGTACACCCGTAAGCACACCTGGGGCACACCTGTACACCTGGGATACACCTGTACACGTGGGGCACACATCTGTACACCTGGGGCACACTTGCAAGCACATGTGGCCATGTGAATACACCTGGCACATACCAGAAAGCACCTGGGGCACACCTGTACACCTGAGATACACCTGTGCACATGGGGTACACCTGGGACACACCTGTACACCTGAGATACACCTGTACACGTGGGGTTCACCTGTACACCTGAGATACACCTGTGCACGTGGGGTACACCTGAGATACACCTGTGCACCTGGGGCACACCTGCTGCAGGTACCGGTGCCTGATGCCTTCAATCTCCAGCTCATTTTGGGGCTCCCCACACTGCATTCCCTGGGGTGGAAGTTTTGGGGTTCTCTCTCAGTTCTGGGGCTCCTCTCAGTTTTGGGGTGCCCTCTCAGTCAGTTTTGGGGTGCCCTGTCAATTCCAGGGTTCCCTCTCAGTTCCAGGTTTCCCTCTCAGTTCGGGGTCCCCCTCAGTTCGGGGCCCCCTCAGTCAGTTCCAGGGTCCCCTGTCAGTCAGTTTTGGGGTGCCCTGTCAATTCCAGGGTCCCCCTCAGTTTCGGGGTCCCCCCTCAGTTTCAGGGTCCCCTCTCAGTCCCGGGGTCCCCTCTCAGTTCCAGGGTCCCCGCTCAGTTCCGGGGTCCCCCTCAGTTCGGGGTCCCTCCTCAGTTCCGGGGTCCCCCTCAGTTCCGGGGTCCCCCTCAGTTTCGGGTCCCCCTCAGTTCGGGGTCCCCCTCAGTTCCGGGGTCCCCCTCGTTTCGGGGTCCCCCCTCAGCTCGGGGTCCCCCCTCAGTCAGTTTTGGGGTCCCTACCTCATGCTGTAGGCGCCGGCGCCGAGCTCCTGCCCGATCCCCGACAGGCTGGCGTCGAAATCCTGCACCAGCCCCGACTCGATCACCTCGTCCGCCAGCGGCAGCTTCAGCGCCACGCCATGGCGGGCCCGAACGGGGCACCCCAAAAACGGGCACCCCAAAACAGGGGCACCCCAAAACGGGGTGCTCCCAAACCGGGTCACCCCAAAAACGGGCACCTAAAACGGGCACCCCAAAACGGGCACCCAAAAACGGAGCACCCCAAAACAGGGGCACCCCAAAACGGGGTACTCCCAAAACCGGGGCACCCCAAAACCGGGACACCCCAAAAACGGGGTACTCTCCCCAAAACAGGGGCACCCCAAAAGAGAGCACCCTAAAACGAGGACACCCCAAAACCAGGGCACTCCCAAAACGGGACACCCCAAAAGAGAGCACCCTAAAACCGGGACACCCAAAACCAGGGCACCCCAAAACGGGCACCCCAAAAACGGGGCACCCCAAAACGGGGTGCTCCCAAAACCGGGACACCCAAAACCGGGGCACCCCCAAAAAGGGCACTCCCAAAATCAGGGTACTCCCAAAACCGGGGCACCCCAAAACGAGGCACCCCAAACCGGGCTACTCCCAAAATCGGGTCACCCCAAAACCGGGGTACTCCCGAAACCGGGCTACTCCCAAAACCGGGGCCCCCAAAACGGAGCACCCCAAAAATGGGGCACCCTAAAACCGGGCTACTCCCAAAATCGGGTCACCCTAAAACCGGCTCACCCCAAAACCCGGGTACTCCCAAAACCGGGTCACCACAAAACCGGGGCACTCCCAAAACGGGACACCCCAAAAGGAGCACCCTAAAACCGGGACACTCCCAAACCGGGGCACCCCCAAAAAGGGCACTCCCAAAACCGGGACACCCCAAAACCGGGGCACCCCCAAAACAGGGGCGGCAGCGGCACCCCGCAAAAAGGGGGTGTGGTCACCCCAAAAACAGGGGCTACTCAAAAACGGGGGTGTGTTGGGGACAGGCGGAGAGCGGGGCTTGGGGCACCCCAAAAAGGGGTTTGCTCCAAAAGGGTTTGCAGGGGTTCCCCAAAACCAGGCTGCACCCCCAAAATCCTGCACTCCCCCTCCAGGGGCTGCACCCCCAAAATCCTGCACTCCCCTTCAAGGGATGTACCCCAAAATCCTGCACTCCCCTCCAAGGGCTGCACCCCAAAATCCTGCACTCCTCCAAGGGATGTACCCCAAAATCCTGCACTCCCCTCCAAGGGCTGCACCCCAAAATCCTGCACTCCCCTCCAAGGGCTGCACCCCAAAATCCTGCACTCCCCTTCAAGGGATGCACCCCAAAATTCTGCACTCCTCCAGGGGCTGCACCCCAAAATTCTGCACTCCCTTCACGGGCTGTGCCCTGGGACCCCCAAAATCCTGCCCCGCCCTGGGCGCTGCCTCCGGCCGGGACCCCCGATCCTGCCCGGGACCCCCGATTCTGGCCCGGACCCCCGATCCTGGCCCGGGACCCCCGATCCTGCCCGAGACCCCCGATCCTGGCCCGGCCCCCGCTCCGGGCCGGGACCCTGAACGCGCCGCTCCGCCAAGATGGAGGCGGCGGCCCCGCCACTATCCGGCGGGAGGGTGGCTCCGCCCCCAGTCGCGACCAGCCAATGGGATTGGGCGGTGCAGCGTGACGGGCGGCTGGAGTAGCCAATAGGCAGCTCCGAACCGGGCACGCCGCGCTGGGATTGGCTGAGGGGCGGGGCCGCGGCGGCGCTCGGCGCTCGGCTCCGTGCGGCGCCTCCCGCGGGGCCGCGGGTTCGAGTCCCGCTCCCGCCGCGGGTTCGAGTCCCTCTTCCGCCGCGGGTTCGAGTCCCGCTCCCGCCAGAAGCTCCCCGCCCCCACAAATCTTGGAAAAAAGGAGAAAGGAAAAGAAAAAGAAAAATACTGTTTATTTCACACCACTACATCAAGTGCATCAGTCTGCCGCGGCCCCAGCGGGCGGCCCCGTGCCCCCAGAGCCCCCCAGGCCCAGGGCAGGGGGTGGGGAAGGGGCGCTGCCGCTGTTTTGGGGTTCACGCCCCCCAATCCCGGAGGTGATGTCCCCAGAATCCACCCACGGGACGTCCCCAGGGTGGGGGATCACCCCCAGAAGCCCCTCACGAGGTGGGGGACCCCCAAAACCAGCGTGACAGAAATTTGGCGTCACCCTGGCGAGCCACGACGCGACCTCAGGAGCACAGGAAAAAGGGCAAAACCCAGAAAAATGGAAATCGGAGATTTTGGGGGTGACACTCGGGGGATCTGTCACCAGGTGTGTCACTGGTGGGGAGGTGACATCAACACCTGGCGTGACGAGGGGAGAACGGGAGGACACACAGAGGCACAGGTGGGCACAGGCAACGGGGGCAGGGGGACAAAATCCACGGCCAAGGGGACAAACCAGCGGCCAAAGGGACAGAACCAGTGGCCAAAGGGACAGAACCAGTGGCCAAAGGGACAAACCAGCGGCCAAAGGGACAAACCAGTGGCCAAAGGGACAGAATCAGTGGCCAAAGGGACAAACCAGTGGCCAAGGGGACAAACCAGTGGCCAAAGGGACAAAACCAGTGGCCAAAGCGCTGCTGGCTGGAGGCCAAGGGGCTGCGACTGGTGGGACTCCCCAGTGCTCCCCAGTTCAGGGGCACTGCAGGGCACAGTGGGGTGGGCACAGGGACAGAATCAGTAGCCACAGCGCTGATGGCAGGTGGTCGGGGGGCTGTGACTGGGAACTGGGGCGCTCCCAGTGCTCCCAGTTCAGATTGTGTGGAAGACATTGAATGTCAGACATGGGTCCAGGTGTGACACAGGCCAAGGTGTGCTGGGCACAGGTGTGGGTCTGGTGGTGCAGGAACTGGTGGCCCAGGGACAGAACCACAGTGCTGCTGGCTGGAGCTCTGGGGAACACGGGGAAGCTCCCAGTGCTCCCAGTTCAGGGCATGTGGAGTCAGTGAGGGGCAGGGTGGGGGTGGACACAGGTGAGAATGGACACAGGTGAGGGGTGGGCACAGGTGAGAAGGGACACAGGTGAGAAGGGACACAGGTGAGAGTTTGGACCCAGGTGAGGGGGACACAGGTGAGAATCTGGACACAGGTGAGAATTAGGACACAGGTGAGAAGGGACACAGGTGAGAGTTTGGACACAGGTGAGGGTCTTGACACAGGTGAGACTGGACACAGATGAGAATCAGGACATGGGTGAGGGTCTGGTCACAGGTGAGACTGGACACAAGTGAGGGTGGACACAGGTGAGAAGGGACACAGGTGAGGGTGGACACAGGTGAGAATTAGGACACAGGTGAGAATGGACACAGATGAGAATTAGGACACAGGTGAGAATCTGGACACAGGTGAGAATTTGGACACAGGTGAGAATTAGGACACAGGTGAGAATTTGGACACAGATGAGAATTTGGACACAGATGAGAATGCACACAGGTGAGGGTGGACACAGGTGAGGCGGACACAGGTGAGGGTGTGGACACAGGTGAGGGTGTGGACACAGGTGAGAAGGGACACAGGTGAGGGGCGGACACAGGTGAGGGCGGACACAGGTGAGGGCGGACACAGGTGACAGTTTGGACACAGGTGAGAATTCGGACACAGGTGAGGCCCGGACAGGTTCGGGTTGGCGGCGCAGGGCCGGGAGCAGCGGGGCCGGGGCGCGCAGCGCTGCCAGCGGGGGGCGCTGCGGGCGGGGCGGGCGGCGCAGGGACAGACGGACAGACAGACGGACAGACAGACGGACAGACAGACGGACAGACAGACGGACAGACAGACGGCGCTCAGGGCACGTGGAACACGTTGAGCTTGCTGGTGTTCTTGAGGCGTCTGGCGGCGGTTGCAGAACCAGGCAGCGCACCACCTCGCGCTCGTAGCGCAGCTCCTGCAGCGATCGCGTGATCTCCAGCGCCCGTGGGCAGCGCGTTGCGCTCGAAGTGCGCGTTCAGCGCCTCCAGCGCCTGCGGCGTGAAGCTCGTGCGCCGCTTGCGCTTCTTGCCCGGCTCGCCGCCCACGAACTCCAGCAGGTGCTGCTGCCCTCCCGCTGCCGCTGCTCCGCCTCCCGCAGCCACTTCTCCAGCACCGGCTTCAGCTTCTGCGCGCTCTTGGGCGTGATGTCCAGCTTCTCGAACCTGCGGGGACATGGGGACACTCAGGGGACACGGGGACACTCAGGGGGACACTCAGGGATGTCCAGCTTCTCGAACCTGCGGGACAGGGGACAGGGGACATGGGGACACGGGGACACGGGGACACTCAGGGGGATGTCCAGCTTCTCGAACCTGCGGGGACAGGGGACACTCAGGGGATGTCCCCAGCTTCTCGAACCTGCGGGGACATGGGGACACTCAGGGGGACACAGGGGACACTCAGGGGGACACTCAGATGTCCAGCTTCTCGAACCTGCGGGGACATGGGGACAGGGGACAGGGGACACTCAGGGGGGACACAGGGGACACTCAGGGGGACACTCGGGGATGTCTCCAGCTTCTGGAACCTGGGGACAGGGGACAGGGGACACGGGGACACTCAGGGGGACAGTCAGGGGGACACAGGGGATGTCCCCAGCTTCTCGAACCTGCGGGACAGGGGACAGGGGACATGGGGACACTCAGGGGATGTCCAGCTTCTCGAACCTCGCAGGGGACATGGGACAGGGGACATGGGGACATTCAGGGGGACACTCGGGGATGTCCAGCTTCTCGAACCTCGCGGGACAGGGGACAATCAGGGGATGTCCCCAGCTTCTCGAACCTGGGGGGCATGGGGACAGGGGACACGGGGGACACTCAGGGGGACACTCGGGGTGACACAGGGGATGTCCCCAGCTTCTCGAACCTGCGGGACAGGGGACAGGGGACATGGGGACGCTCAGGGGATGTCCCCAGCTTCTCAACCTACAGGGATATGGGGACAGGGGACACGGGGACATTCAGAGGGATGTCCAGCTTCTCGAACCTGGGGGACATGGGGACAGGGGACACGGGGACACTCAGAGGGGATGTCCAGCTTCTCGAACCTGCGGGACAGGGGACACTCAGGGGACACGGGGGACACTCAGGGGGGACACTCATGGGGACAATCAGGGGACACTCAGGGGGACACTCAGATGTCCAGCTTCTCGAACCTGCGGGACAGGGGACAGGGGACATGGGGACACGGGGACACTCAGGGGGACACTCGGGGGCAGGTCCAGCTTCTC
>JAKWBO010001465.1:0-13665 GCA_034336685.1 Luscinia luscinia
ATGGCGGGGCCCGAATCGCTCCCGCCCCCGCTCCCGGTGCCTGCTTCCCCGGCACAGGCAGCGGCAGAACCTGAAGGGAGGCAACAACGGCGGGAGAGCGGCGCTTCCGCCTCAGCCTGCTCGTCCCGCAATGACTTCCGCGAGATTTGAGCGCGGGGCGGCGGCGGAGCCCTCTCCCCACCGCGCCGGGAAATCTCGCGGTTTGGGGCGTATGGGGAGGGTCCGCCGAGGGGCGCCAGGGAGGGGGCGCTGGTCACGTGTCCGTTGGGATGCTCACTGTCACTGCCGCCGTCACTCGTCGCTGCCATTGTCACCCGCTTGGCTTCCCTTTTCTTGTTCCCTTTTCTCCTTCCCTCTTTTCCTGCGCCTTCTTCCCGTCCCTTGTACCCCACCCTTGGCCTCGTTGCCTCTCGTGTCTCTTGTCCCCTGCCCTCTGTCCCCTGCCGCGTGTCCCTTGTCCCCTCGCCCTTTGCCACTTGTCCCTTGTCCCTTGCTCCTTGCTCCCTAGTCCTCTGTCCCCTGCCACTTGTCCCTTGTCCACTTGTCCCTTGTCCCCGCCCTTCTGTCTCCTGTCACTTGTCCCCTGTCACTTGTCCCTGTGCCCCTGCCCTCTGTCCCCTGTCTCCCTGCCCTCTGCTCACGTGTCACTTATCTACTGTCCCTCATTCCTGATCCCCTGTCCTTTGTCACTTCTCGCCGGTCACTTATTTCTTGTCCTTGTCCCCATCCCTGTCCCTTTTTCCCTGTCCCTGTCCCTGTCTCCTGTCCCATGTCCTTGTCCCTTATCCCAACTCCCATGGCTTTATTTCCATAAAGATAAACTCCTCTCAGTACCTGTCCTTATCCCTGTCCCTGTCCCTTATCTCTGTGCTTGTCCCTGTCCCTTATCCCCATCCCCTGTCCCCTGTCCCTTGTCCCTTGTCCCTGCCTCCCTTATCCTCTGCTCCCTGTCCCTGTCCCCAATTCCTGACCCCTGTTCCTTATCTCTGTCCTTGCCCCTTGTCCCTGTCCCTGTCCCCTGTCCTTTTCCCTACTCCCTGTCCTTTATTCCCTGTCCCTGTCCCTTTATCCTTGTCCCTGTCCCTTTATTCCCTGTCCCCTCTTCTGTCCCCTCAGTGTCCATCCCGAACGGGGACACCCTAGCTGGGCACAGCACTGGAGCCGCTGGAGCCTGGATAGGGAAAATCCTGGAATCCTGAAACCAATCCCAGAACCAATCCCAGAATGAATCCCTGAATCCCAAATGTATCCTAGAATGGATCCCAGAAAAATCCCAGAACCAATCCCAGAATCCCAAAGGAATCCCAGAATCAATCCCAGAATCAATCCTGAAATCAATCCCAGAATCAATCCCAGAATGAAGCCCTGAATCCCAAAGGAATTCCAGAATCAAACCCGGAATCAATTCCAGAATGGATCCCAAAATCAATCCCAGAATCAAATCCAGATTCAATCCCGAATCAATCCGAGAATGAATCCCAGAATGAACCCCAGACTCCCAGAAATAATTCCAGAACAAATTCCAGAATCAATCCCAGAATCAAATCCCAGAATGAATCCAGAATTAATCCCAGAATCCCAAAGGAATCCCAGAATCCCGAAGGAATCTGAAAGAATCCCACAATGAATTCTCGAACGAATCCCAGAAAGAATCCCAGAACAAATCCCAGAACAAATCCCAGAATGAATCCCAGAATCCCCAAAGGAATCCCAGAATTCCAGAACAAATCCCGGAATGAATCCCAGAATCCCAAAGGAATCCCAGAATTCCAAAACAAATCCTGGAATGAATCCCGGAATCCTGAAGGAACCCCAGAATTCCAGAACGAATCCCAGATCCAGGGAATCCTGAAATTATGGAATTCTGGAATTATGGAATCCCAGATCCATGAAATCCTGAAATTATGAAATCACTGAACGTGATGGAATCACTCTAATCCATGGAATCCTGGAATCCTGAAATTATGGAATCACTGAATCCATGAAATCCTGAAATTATGGAATCCTGGAATTGTGGAATCCTGGAATTATGGAACCACCGAATCCATGGAATCCTGGAGTTATGGAATCCTGGAGTTATGGAATCCTGGAATCCCAGATTCACGGAACCCCGGAATTCCGGGATGGTTTTGGATGGAGGCCGGGAATTCATTCCCAGGGATTTTCCATTTCTGCAGAATCCCCAAATCCTTCAGGATCTCCAGGGAATTTCCAGCGCCGATGAATTCCTGAAATATTTTCACACTCCGATTAATTAAATTACTCTCACCAATTAAATTTAGACCAAATTAATTCCGAATGTTCCATAATTGGGAGCCAGGCCAGAGGCTCCTTCCAGCTGGGGAAAATTCGGGAATGGGGGAGGAGAATTTTTGGGATTTGGGGCCAACTCCAGCCTGGGATAATCCCTAAGGCAGCGCTCTGAGATTCTGGGAATAATTCTGGGAATTCTTCTGGGAATTCAGGAAGTCTTCTGGGAATTTTTCTGGGAATAATTCTGGAAATTCTGGGAATTGTGGGAATATTTCTGGAAATAATTCTGGGAGTATTTCTGAAAATTCTGGGAAATCTGGGAATTCTTCTGGGAATAATTCTGGGAAATCTTCTGGGAGTTCTTCTGGGAATTCTTCCGGGAATAATTCTGGAAATTCTGAAAATACAGGGAATTCTTCTGGGAATTTTTCTGGGAATAATTCTGGCAATTTTTCTGGGAATAATTCTGGCAATAATTCTGGTAATTCTGGGGTCTGCTCCGGGCTTCCAAGGATTTGGAGGGCTGGAGCAACTCCTGGGAAAGGAAACATCGGGAATGGCTGAGGGAAAAGCGGGAATGGCTGAGGGATTTAAATCCCGGGGATTTGGGGGAAGCTGGATCAGGGCTGGGATTGGGAACGCTCGGGATCCTTGGGATCCGTGAGCTCCGAGGGTTTTCCCGACTGGAATGATTCCGGGATTTGGGGCTCCCGATGTTTGTGGGGTGACACTGCTGCAAATCCCTGCCTCAGTTTCCTTTTGGAATTCCGGTTCCCAGGGCCCATTCCCTGTTCCCAACCCCATTCCCGACATCCCAAATCCCATTCCCTGTTCCAAATATCTCAATCCGGTTCCCATTCCTTGTTTCCAACCCCATTCCCAGTCCCCATTCCCATTCCTGATTATCCCATTCCCATTCCCATTCCCATTCCCGTTCCTGTTCCCATTCCCTGTTCCCTTTCCCATTCCCAATTATCCCAGTCCCAATTCCATTCCCATTCCCACTCCCACTCCCATTCCCTGTTCCCATTCCCTGTTCCCTGTTTCCATTCCCAATTATCCCAATCCCAATCTCATTCCCATTCCCAGTTCCCAATCCCATTCCTGGTTCCCAATCCCATTCCCTATATCCCAATGATCCAATTCCCTATATCCCAGTTCCCAATCCCATTCCCAATTATCCCAATCCCATTCCCTGTTCCCAATCCCATTCCCGGTCCTCAGCCCCATTCCTGTTCCCATTCCCTGTTCCTAATTCCATTCCCAATTATCCTAAACCTGTTCCCATTCCCATTCCCATCCCATTCCCATTCCCATTCCCATTCCCATCCCATCCCATTCCCATTCCCATTCCCATTCCCATTCCCATCCCATTCCCATTCCCATTCCCATTTCATTCCCATTCCCATTCCTGATTATCCCAATCCCATTCCCTGTTCCCATTTCCGGTTCCCATTCCCTGTTTCCAATTCCATTCCTGGTTCTCAATCCCATTCCCGGATCCCGGCCCCATTCCCGATTATCCCAGTTCCCTTTCCCAGTTCCCAATCCCATTCCCAGTTCCAAATTCCATTCCCAGACCCATTCCTGGTTCCCTTCAGCACATTCCCAATTCCCAATCCCATTCCCAGTTCCCAATCCCATTCCAAATTATCCCAATCCCGTTCCCAATTATCCCAATCCCATTCCCAATTATCCCAATCCCATTCGTGTTCCCAGTTCCCATTCCCATTTCCAATCCCTTTCCCTGGTCCCATTCCCATTCCCAAAAATCCCATTCCCATTCCCATTCCCATTCCCTTTTCCCAATCCCATTCCCAATTATCCCAATCCCATTCCCCATTCCCATTCCCTGGGATTTAACCCCAAAATTCAGGGATTTTACCCCAAAATTCAGGGATTTTGCCCCATCCTGGGATTTTTCTCGGGGAACTTCTCGCCCCACAAATAACCCCAAAATCTCCCCTCCTCAAAAAAAACCCACTCAAATTCCACAAAAATACCCCAAAATCCCACTGAGAAAACCCCAAAATCCTGGGATTCAGCCTCAAAATCCTGGGATTCAGCCTCAAAATCCTGGGATTCAGGTTAGGGGTTTTTTTGGTGGGAATTGGGGGTTTTTTTGTATTTTATGGGATTTTGGGGGTTGTCTTTGCAGAATTTTGAGGTTTTCCTGTGGAATTCGGGTTTTTTGTGGAGGGGAGATTTTGGGGTTATTTGTGGGGCGAGAAGGTATTCTGGGGCCCAATCCCAAAATTTTGAGGTCAAATTCTAGGATTTTCGGGCCAAATTACAGAATTTTTGGGCTGATTCCTTGAATTTTGGGGCTGAATCCCTGAATTTTGGGGCTGAATTCCAGAATTTTGGGGCCAAATCTCAGAATTTTAGGGCCAAATCCCTGAATTTTGGGGCTCAATCTGGGGATTTTTGGGCCAAATCTCAGGATTTTGTGGCTGAAACTCAGAATTTCGGGGCCAAATCTCAGGATTTTGGGGCCAAATTCTGTGGGGTTTGGGTCCAAATACCGAGATTTTAGGGTTTTCTTTGTGGGATTTTGGGGTTTTCTTTGTGGGATTTCGAGTTTTTTCCCGCGATTTTGGTGGATGTTTTTCGTATTTGGGGAATTTTTGTGGAATTTGGGGTGTTTTGTGGAATTTGGGGTGATTTTGTGGGATTTCGGTTTTTAGAGGGATTTGGGATTTTCTTTGTGGGATTTTTTTTTTTGTATTTTTGTGCGATTTGGGGTTTCTCTTCACAGGATTTTTTTGATGTGGGGCGGGGTCTGTCCCGGTTTAGGGGCGGGGCTTATGCTGGTTTGAGGGCGGAGTCTGTTCCGATTTGGGGCGGGGTTTATCCCGGTTTGTGGGCGGGGCCGGTCTGGCTTTGGGGAGTGATTTAAACCAGTTGGGGCGGGGCTTGTGTCGGGGGCGGAGCCTGTCCTGGTTTGGGGGCGGGGCTTACCTGGCCAGGGCGTGGCCTATCGCGGCTTGTGGGCGTGGCCTATCGCGGTTTTAGGGTTGGGCCGCTCCCGGTTTGTGGGCGGGGCTTGTCCTGCTGGCCCCGCCCTCGGGCTCCGCTGCCCTGGGCCGGGCCGCGGCCATGCACGGTCAGTGCCGCTGGAAAACCGGGAATTGCGGGAAACCGGAATTCCTGATGCCGGGAACGCCGGGAATGGCGGGAATGGCGGCGGGAATGCGGGCCCGGCCCTCCCCGCGCGTCCCGCTGGCTTCGCCCCCCGCAGCATCCCGATCCCAAAATCCCGAATTTGTGGGGCGGGATCGGTGCGGGAACTCCGGGCTCACGGGGGGGATCGGTGTGGGGTCCGGGAATCCCGAAATCTGCGGGGCGGATGGGTTTGGGAATCCCAAAATCTGGGGGATGGGATCGGTTTGGGATGAGGGAATCCCAAATTTATGGGCGGGATCGGTCCGGGAATCCCGGGTTTATGGGGTGGGATCGGTTTGCAGGTCCGGGAATCCCAATTTCTGCAGGAAATCCCAAATTCTGTAGGGTGGGATCGGTTTGGGGTGAGGAATCCCAAATTCTGTGAGGTGGGATCAGTTTGGGAATCCCAAATTCTGGGGAAATCCCAAATTCTGTGGGGTGGGATCGGTCTGGGAATACCAAAATCTGGGGATGGGATCGGTTTGGGACGAGGGAATCCCAAATTTATGGGCGGATCGGTCCGGGAATCCCGGGTTTATGGGGTGGATCGGTTTGGGGTCCGAATCCCAAATTCTGCAGGAAATCCCAAATTCTGTGGGTGGATCGGTCTGGGAATCATGGATTTATGGGATCGGTCTGGAAATCCCAAATTTTGCGGGGTGGGATCAGTTTGAGATCCAGGATCCCCAAATTTATGGGATCGGTTTGGGAATCTCGGATTTTGGGGCGGATCGCTCCAGGATCCAGGAATCCCAAAATCCGTGGAAAATCCCAAATTCTGCAGGAAATCCCAAATTCTGTGGGGTGGGATCGGTTTGGGGTGAGGGAATCCCAAATTTTGTGAGGTGGGATCAGTTTGGGAATCCCAAATTCTGGGGGAATTCCAAATTCTGTGAGGTGGGATCGGTCTGGGAATACCAAAATCTGGGGGATGGGATCGGTTTGGGACGAGGGAATCCCAAATTTATGGGGCGGGATTGATCCGGGAATCCCGGGTTTATGGGGTGGGATCGGTTTGGGGTCCGGGAATCCCAAATTCTGCAGGAAATCCCAAATTCTGTGGGGTGGGATCGGTTTGGG
Source organism: Luscinia luscinia (assembly GCA_034336685.1). Taxonomy (NCBI): domain Eukaryota; kingdom Metazoa; phylum Chordata; class Aves; order Passeriformes; family Muscicapidae; genus Luscinia; species Luscinia luscinia. The sequence goes on from JAKWBO010001465.1 coordinate 6,499, forward strand.
AATCCCAAATTCTGCAGGAAATCCCAAATTCTGTGGGGTGGGATGGGTTTGGGAATCCCAAATTCTGCAGGAAATCCCAAATTCTGTGGGGTGGGACCGGTTTGGGGTGAGGGAATCCCAAATTTATGGGGGTGGGATCAGTTTGGGAATCCCAAATTTTACGGGTGGGATCAGTTTGAGATCCAGGAATCCAAATTTATGGGATTGGTTTGGGAATCTCAGATTTTGGGGTGGGATCTGTTTGGGATCTGGGAATCCCAAAATCTGCAGGAAATCCCAAATTCTGGGGGGTGGGATCGGTTTGGGAATCTTGGATTTATGCAGTGAGATGGATTTGGGATCCGAGACCCCCAAATTCTGTGGGGTGGGATCAGTGTGGGGTTTGAGAATCCCAAATTTATGGGATGGGATGGGTGCGGGAATCCCAAATTCTGTGGAAAATCCCAAATTTTGCGGGGTGGGATCAGTTTGAGATGCAGGAACCCAAATTTATGGGATTGCTTTGGGAATCTCAGATTTTGGGGTGGGACCTGTGCAGGAATCCCAAACTTATGGGGTGGGATCAAGTTGGGAATCCCAAATCTGCAGGAAATCCCAAATTCTGTGGGGTGGGATTGGTCTGGGAATCCCAAATTTATGGGGTGAGATCAGCTTGAGATCCAGGATCCCCAAATTTATGGGATCGGTTTGGGAATCTCAGATTTTGGGGCGGGGTCGTTCCAGGATCCAGGAATCCCAAAACTCGTGGGGGAATCCCAAATTTGTGGGGTGAGATGGGTTTGGGATCCAGGAACCCCAAATTCCTTGGGAAATCCCAAATTCCTTGGGAAATCCCAAATTCTGTGGGAAATCCCAAATTTATGGGGTGGGATCGGTCTGGGAATCCCAAATTTATGGGATCAGTCTGGAAATCCCAAATTTTGCGGGGTGGGATCAGTTTGAGATCCAGGAATCCCAAATTTATGGGATTGGTTTGGGAATCTTGGATTTTGGGGCGGGACCTGTGCAGGAATCCCAAATTTATGGGGTGGGATCGATTTGGGGTCTGGGAATCCCAAAATCTTCAGGAAATCCCAAATTCTGGGGGGGTGGGGTCGATTTGAGACCCAGGATCCCCAAATTTATAGGATCGGTTTGGGAATCTCAGATTTTGGGGCGGGATCAGTTTGGGATGTGGAAATCCCAAAATCCCAAATTCTATGGGGTGGGATCAGTCTGAGATTTGAGAATTTGGGGTTTTTTCTTGGGGTTTTGGGAGGATTTTTCGGAGATTTGGGGTTTTTTTTGGGGTGGGGTTTTTCTGGGATTTTATTTTTGGGATCTTGGGGATTTTATTTTTAGGATTTTGGGGATTTTTTTGGTGGGATTTGGGGGTTCTTTGATGGGATTTTGGGGAGGGTTTTTGGGATTGTGGGGATTTTTTTTGGGTGGAATTTGGGATTTTTGGTGGAATTTTGGGGTTTTTTCTGGGGTTTTGGGGTTATTTTTGGGGTGAGAAGCTCCCCAAGGAAAATCCCAGAATTTTGGGGTTGAATCCCGGGATTTTGGGATTTTTTTGTGGCATTTTGGGGTTTTCTATGTGGGATTCAGGAGAGGCTTCGTGGGAATTTGTTTTCGGGATTTTTGGGGTTATTTGTGAGATTTTGGGTGCTGGTTTTTAATGGGATTTTGGGTTTCTCTTTGTAGGATTTGGGTGGGGTTTTTTTGACGAATTTTGGGGTTTTTTTCTGGGATTTTGGGAGTTTTTTGGTGGGATTTTAGTGGAGTTTTTCTGGGATTTCATTTTTGGGGCTTTTGTGGTTTTTCTTTTTTTTTTTTTTTGTGGGATTTTGTGAGATTTTTGGGTGGGATTTTGTAGAGATTTAGGGATTTTTTTTTTTTGGTGGGATTTGGGTTTTTTTTCTGGGATTTTGGGGCTTTTTCCTGGGGTTTTGGGATTATTTTGGGGTGAGAAATTCTTCAAAGAAAATCCCCAGAATTTTGGGGTTGAATCCCGGGATTTTGGGGGTTCTCTTTGTGGGATTTGAGAGTGAGATTTGTGGGATTTTATTTCTGGATTTTGGAGGTGGTGTCTGGGATTTTGGGGTTTTTTTGCGGGATTTGGGTTCGGCTTTTGGTGTGGGTTTTGTGGGATTTAATTTTTTAAAGAGAGATTTTGGGGTTTTTAGTGGGATTTTCGGGGGTTGTAGGATTTTGGAGGTGTTTTCTGGGATTTGGGGTTTTGGGTTTTTGTAGAATTTGGGGGATTTTTCGTGGAATTTGTTTTTGGTTTTTTTTGGGGCTTTTTTTTTTTTTGTTTTGGTCTTTGGTTCTTTTTTTTTTTTTTTTTGTGAGATTTAGGATTTTTTTTTTTTTTTTGTGTGGGATTTGGGGTTTTTTTTCTGGGGTTTTGGGGTTGGCTTTTTGGGGTGAGAAGTTCTCAAGGAAAATCCCAGAATTTGGGGTTGAATCCTGGATTTGGGAGTTTTCTTTGTGGATCTCGGGAGAGGTTTCATAAGATTTTGGGGTTTTTAGTGTGATTTTGTGGTTATTCTGTGGGATTAAGGGTTTTTTAGGTTTTTAAAATGGAATTTGGAAGCTTTTTGTGGATTTTGTGTTTTTCGGGCAGGATCCTGGGTTTTAGCGGAATCCCATATTTTCGGGGCGGAATCCCATATTTTTAGTGTGAAATTCATATTTTGGGGTGGAACTGGTTTTAAGGTAATCTGGGGTTTTGGGGCGGGATCCCATATTCGGGGCGGGATCCCGTATTTTTGGGGCGGATCCCATATTTTTGGTCGGGAATCCCATATTTTTAGGGCGGAATCCTATATTTTGGGTCGATCCCATATTCTCGGTCAGATCCTATATTGGTCGGGATCCTATTTTCGGGCGGAATCCCATATTTTCGGGCGGATCCTGTATTTTCGGTCAGGATCCCATATTTTCGGTCAGGATCCCATATTTTTGGGGTGGAACTCTATATTTTGGGGGGCGGATCCCATATTTTTGGGGTGGAATCCCATATTTTTGGATCGGGATCCCATATTTTGGGGCGTGGATCCGGGTTTTTGGGGTGGGAATCCTATATTTTTTGGGTCGGGATCCCATATTTCGGTCGGATCCCATATTTTCGGTCGGGATCCCAGTATTTTGGGGCGGATCCGGCTTTTAGGGCGGAATCCTTATTTTCGGGTCGGGATCCCGATTTTCGGGCGGATCCGGGTTTTTAGGGCGGAATCCCATATTTTCGGTCGGGATCCCATATTTTGGGGCGGGATCCATATTTTCGGTCGGATCCCGCATTTTGGGGCGGGTCCGGTTTTGGGGCCGCCGCGCCGTCCCTAACGAGGAGCAGCTGAGCAGCAGCTGCGCCGCCTCTCCCCCGGCCGGATTAAGGGGATTTTGGGATTTTGGGATTTTGGAATCCCGGCAGCCTCTCAACCGACCCCGATCCCAAACGCCCTTCCCGACCTCCTGGGAGCTGAGGAGCCCCAGAGAGCCCGCCCCGATTCCCGCCCTAAATCACCCCTAAATCCTGAACCCTGAGCCCCAAATCCCAAACCCCTAAATCCTATCCCAATCTCTTAATCTTGAATCCCTGAATCCCTAAATCTCTGTCCTGGTCCCAAATCCTAAACCTAAATCCTGCATGCCAGTCCTAAACCCTAAATTCTACCTAAATTTCAGATCCTGAATCCCAATCTCAAATCCCATCCTAATCTTAAATCCTAAACCTCAACTCTGAATCCTAATCCTAAATACTGAATTTGAACTCCAAGATCTCATCCTACTTCAGATCTCTGAATTCCAAATCTCTAAATCCCATACTAGTCCTAAATCCGAACTCAATCCCAAATCCCAATCCCATCCTAGTCTCCGAATCCCTAACCTGGCTCCCAGTCCTAAAATCCTGAATCCCAAACCCCAAATCCTGAATCCTAAATCTTAAACTCGTCCTAATCCCAAATCCTAAACCCCAAATCTCATCCCATATCCTGAATCCCAAAATCCCAAACCTCAAATCCTGAACTCTAAATCCCAAATCCTGTCCTAATCCCAAATCCTGAATCACATGACCTCAAATCCTATCCCAATCCCAATCCCAAACCCCAAATCCCGAGCCCCAAATCCCATCTCAGTCCCAAACTTGAATCCCAAATCTTCAATCCCTCCCAATCCCAAACCCCAATCACATCTCAAAATTCCAACCCACAAATCTCAGACTCAAACTCCTCAAAAATCTCCAATCCTAATCCTAAATCCTAAATCCTAAATTCTATCTCTAGTCCTGAACTCCAAATTTTGTCCCAGTCTCTAAATTTGACTCCTAAGATCTCCAAACCCCTAAATCCTGAATCCAAACCTTAAATCTGTCCCAATCCTAAATCCTAAACCCTAAATCCAATCCTATATCTCTGAATCCTAAAATCTCAAACCTCAAATCCTGAATCCTAAATCCTAAATCTCTGTCCTAATCCTAAATTTTAGAATTACGAACTCAAACCCTATCCTAATCTCTAAATCCCCAAATTCTGAGCCCCAAATCCCATCTCGTAGTCCCAAATCCTGAATCTCAAACTCCCAAATTCCATCCTAATCCTAAATCCTGAGTTCCAAATCCTTAAACCCCAAATCCTGAGCCCCAAATCCCATCTCAGTCCCAAATCCTGAATCCCAAATCTTCAATCCCTTCCTAATCCCAAATCCCAAAACTCCAATCACATCCCCAAAATTCTAAACCCCAAACTCCTACGACCCCAAACCCCAAAAAAATCCTGGATTCCCAATCCCAAATCTCAAACCCCAAATCCCGCCCCTAATCCCAATTCCTAAACCCCAATCCCATCCTAAATTCCCACTCCAAAATTTCAACCCTCAAATCCCAGAACCCAAATCCTAAAACCCCAACCTCCACTCCCAAACCCCCAAAATCCCAAAAATTCCCATTCCCAAACCCTAATCCCAAATTCCAAACCCCAAACGCTGAATCCCAGATCCCAAACCCCTCAAAATCCCAATTTCAAACCCCAAAATCTCAAATCTTAAATCCTAAAATCCCAGATCCCAAATCCCAAAAATTCCAACACCAAAAACCCAAATCCCAAAAATCTTAAATCCCAAATCCTAAAAATCCAAAAACCCAAATCCCAAAATCCCAAATCCCAAAAATCCCAAATCCCAAAAATCCTAAATCCCAAATCCCAAAAATCCCAAAAATCCCAAAAATCCCAAAAATCCCAAAAATCCCAAAATCCCAAATCCTGGGGGCGTTCCGGGCTCGTCCCGGGGTGAATTCCTGGAACCTGGGTGAGTTTTCCTTATGGGAAATTCGGGAATTTTGGGGATTTTTGGGTTTTTGGGATTTGGGGGATTTTTTGGAGTCTGAAATTCGGGATTTGAGATTTGGGAATTTTTAGAAGTTTTGATGCTTGGGGATTTGGGATATTTGGGATTTGGGGTTTAGGATTTTTGGGGTTTGGGAATTTTGGGATTTGGGATTTTTGGGGTTTGGGACTTTTAGGATTTGGGGTCTGGAATTTGGGATTTCAGGTCTGGGATTTGGGGGTTTTGGGATTTGGGGTTTAGGATTTTTGGGGTTTTTAATCTTTTGGATTTTGGTTTTTGGGGTTTGGGATTTTTGGGAATTGGGATTTTTGGGGTTTGGGATTTTTGGAATTTGGGATTTTTGGGATTTGGGGTCTGGAATTTGGGATTTTTGGGATTTGGGATTTTTTGGGAATTCCAGGAAAAAGGAGCGAGGGGAGGGATTTGGGGATTCCTGAAATTCCAAGATTATCCCTTGACCAGAAACCTCCAATTCCCAAATTTTCCCGGCTTTTTTTTCAGAAAATTTTCATGGAATTTTTTCCTCAGGAATATTTTCTGTATATTTTTTTTTCCCAGGATTTTTTTCCCCCCTTTCCAGAGAATTTTCTCCAGGAATTTTTTCCCAGACTTTTTTCCCACAATTTTTTTCCAAGTAATTGTTTCCAGGATTTTTTTCCCACTTTTTTTTTCCCAGATTTTTTCCCAGAAATTTTTTCCCACAATTTTTTTCCACGTAATTGTTTCCAGGATTTTTTTCCCAGGAATTTTCCCAGAAATTTTTACCCACAATTTTTTTCCCAGAATTTTTTCCCACGTTTTTTTTCCTAGTAATTATTTCCAGGATTTTTTTCCCCAGGAATTTTTCCCAGAAATTTTTTCCCCAGAATTTTTTCCCATGACTTTTTTCCAAGTAATTATTTCCAGGATTTTTTTCCGGGATTTTTTTCCCAAATTTTTTTCCCAGGAATTTTTCCCAGGAATTTTTTTCCCAGAATTTTTCCCACGATTTTTTTCCAAGTAATTATTTCCAGGATTTTTTCCCAGGTTTTTTTTCCCAGAAATTTTTTCCCCTGAATTTTTCCCAGGAACTTTTATCCCAGAATTTTTTTCCCATGATTCTTTTCCAAGTAATTATTTCCAGGACTTTTTTCCCCAGGAATTTTTTCCAAAAATTTTTTCCCAGAACATTTTTCCCAGGAATTTTTTTCCCAGAATTTTTTCCCACGGTTTTTTTCCCAAGTAATTGTTTCCAGTACTTTTTTCCCAGGAATTTTTCCCATAAATTTTTTTTCCAGGAATTTTTTTCTCAGAATTTTTTTTCCCAGAATTTTTTTCCCATGATTTTTTTTCCAAATAATTATTTACAGGATTTTTTTTCCCCAGAATTATTTCCCTTTATTTTTTTCCAAGTAATTGTTTCCAGGATTTTTTCTGGAAATTTTTCCCCAGGAATTTTTCCCCAGGAATTTTTTCCCAGCATTTTTCTCCAGGAATTTTCCCCCAGGAATTTTCCCCAGGATTTTTTCTGCTTTTTCTCCTTTCCCCATTTTTCTTCTTTTCCTTTCCCTATTTTCCTCCTTTCCCCTCCCTTTTCTTTCCTTCTTTTTCCCCCTTTTCCTTTTCAATATTTCCTTCATTTTCCTCATTTTTCCTGCTTTTTTTCCTCCATTCCCACTTTTTCTCCCTGTTCCTGCTTTTCCTCCATTTTATTCATTTTTCTTCCTTTTTTCCTGTATTTTTTCCCCTCCTTTTACCTCTTTTCCCACTTTTATTTTCCTGCTTTTTTCTCCCCTTTTCCCCATTTTCCTTCATTTTTTCTTTTTCTTGCTTTTCTTCCCCTCTTTTTCTTCCTTTTCT
>JAKWBO010001466.1:0-13644 GCA_034336685.1 Luscinia luscinia
GCCACCCAGGCACCAAGGCCGCTCCCGTTCAGGTGTCCCCAGCTGAGCCGCTCTGGGCTCAGTGCCGTGCCTGAGTCCATGCCAGGCACAGCTCCGGCTCACTGCCCGTGCCGCAGTGCCCGGCAGAGCGAGGATGGGCCAGGGCAGCTCCTCCCGCCGCCGCCCAGCGAGGGAGCGGCACGTTCTGGCCGTGAGCAATTGCTGCGGTGCAGGTGGATGGAGAGCGGCTGCAGTTCCAGCTGCTCCGTTTGCTTCGGGTGGGACCTCTAGAAAAGGGGCCAAGTGTAGTATTTATGTCGAGAGGGATGAGACTGCCACAAACACCAGTCTTTTATTAATACTTCTGCATACCTCCTTTGACTGGAGTTGTTTGCCCCCAACTCTGATTCTTGCCCTAATAGGCAGCTTCAAACACCGTGCTGCCTCCTTTTCTTACAGGCTGCTCCGCTCAGCACTGACACCTTCTTTCCTCTCTGCGAGTTTCCTTCTTCCTTCTACAACACTGCCTAAACCACAAGCTGTTCCTGAGCCGGCCGCATAACCCTGACTGTGCCTTACACAGGATGCTGTTTAACTTGTCTGTCCCTTGCTTCCTCAAAGTGCAACCAGCGGAGACTCTTGGTCTCAAATTCCAACTCCATCTGCAGCTGTAACTTGCGGCCAGGGACCCCACGCTCTTATAATACACAACCTCATCGGGCAAGATTGTCTTCTGCACTAATTCTCAAACTATTCCTCCATACTTGCAAACTCTTCTACTCCAGCCAGGAATTGCCAATCCTTTGCACAACAGAGGGCCGGGGAACACAGTTGCTCTCGGTCAGGTGAGGGACACTGAGAGAGAGAGAGCAGGAGACGGGGATGAGGAGAAAGGGAGACTTCGGAATGCTCTTTTTGTACATGAAATGTAAAAGGGGTGGTAAAGCCCTGTACCTTTGCCTGGGACCCTCCCGGTAGGCACCAGCTGGGGCGGTTTTTGCGCTCCTGCAGTAGGAAAAAATGGATTTACGATGGGGAACTCCTGAGATTTTGAATTGGGAAATCTTGGGTGAACGGGGAAGGAAACGTGAGGTCTGGATGTGTGTGTGGGTGTTTGGAGAAGGTCTGGGATCGGCGCATATTCATGGATCCCCTGCTGTGAAGTTGCTGCCAGGCAAAGCGGATTCCTGCGTCGGGAATGTTCCGACAGAGAGTGTGGTGATGGGTGAGCCCGGGAAGTTTCCTGTGGAGCGCGGCTGCCGAGCCGCAGGGGCGCGGAGCAGCGGCGTTCCCGGCGGCAGCGCAGGTGTCGGGAGCTGCGTGCGGTCGGTGGCGAGGCCGGGAGGCGCCGGGGGGTGAGCGCCTCCTTCCTGCCCTGGCGGCGAGGCGAGCGCGGGGCCACAGCTGCGGCAGCAGCGCCATGTGCCAGCGCCGCCGCGAGGGACCGGGAGCCGGCACCCGGCAGCGCCGAGCGGAGCCGGGGGCTGCTGCCACCCTCGCGGGGGCTGCGAGCACCCCGGCAGGGCAGCGCCCCAGAGATTAGGGCTGGCAGCTCTGCAGCTGTGCACCTGCAGCTGCTCTGTCGTGGTCTGTGGGTGAAGGCTGTCCCCATTCATCAGGATGGCTCTTGGCAGGCTGCAGCAGCAGCAGAGCTGGAGGCTCGGGGGATACAGGAAGGGCCCCCCCAGCGCAGGTGTGGTGGGTGGGTGGGTGGGGGCTGCCTCCCCCCGGGCCCATCCGGCTGGCAGCCCACTGTGGCGAGGTGTGTGACGCCAGAAGCGGAGGCCAAGCTCATATTTGGGCACGGAGCAGGTGATTGGAGGCCGCGGCCCCAGGGGCGGCCGATGAGGCACCTGCTAAAGGCTGCCCGGCTGCTGCTGCCTGCATTGGCTCGGGCGCTGGCGAGACGTGGCCTGGCTGCGCTGGCTCGGGCCGCTGCCATGGGGCCGCTGCCGGCGCTGGCGCTGCTCGTGTGCAGCGCAGCTGTGTGCGGAGTGAGTGGCGGGCGCTGGGAGCGGGGCCCGCGGCGGTGCCGGGCCCGGCTCAGCAGCCTCCGTGCCGCAGGCTCCGGGGAGCTGCGCCTGGTGGGCGGTGGCGAGCGCTGTGCCGGGCGCGTGGAGCTGAAGCACGACGAGGAGTGGGGCACCGTGTGCGTCTTTGACTTCGACTGGGAAGCCCGATGGGCCAGCGTGGTGTGCCGGCAGCTGGGCTGTGGCCGGGTGGCCAGGGCGTCCTCGTATGCCCAGTTCGGTCGAGGCACCGGGCGGATCTGGCTGCATCCCTTCTGCTACGGCACCGAGAATTCGCTGGAGGAATGTGTGCACTTCGGATGGGGACGGCATTTCTGCGGCCACGAGCGAGATGCGGGGGTGACCTGCACAGGTGAGGGGACACGCTGGCCGTGCTGGGACAGCCACCTTGTGCTGGAGCATCCCGGGCAGGGCTGAGCCGTGGCCCTGGCCTGGTGCAGATGCCGTGGAGCTGAGACTGGCGGGCGGCGACACCCCGTGTGCCGGGAGGGTGGAGGTGAAGCTGCAGGGACAGTGGGGCTCGGTGGGAGACGACAGCTGGGACATGGAGGACGCCGAGGTGGTTTGCCAGCAGCTGGGCTGTGGCTCGGCTGCCGGTGCCTACTCGGCCCGCGAGAGCCGGCGAAGGGCACGGGCCCGTCAGTCTCTTGTACGTGAATTGCGATGGGAACGAGGCCAGGCTCTGGGACTGCTGGATCGATTGCCTGGGGACCCTATAATTTCAGCCTCCATGAATTGGACGCTGCCGTTGTGTGCCAAGGTAGGAGCTGGGTTTGTATGGGGAGGGATGTGGTGCTTCATGCCTTTCATCCCTCGCCACTGAGCGTGCGCTGCTCCTGCAGGATTTTCCCGGCTGGTCGGAGGTGTCGGAGCCTGTGCCGGGCAGCTGGAGGTGCGGCAGGGCCGGGCCTGGCTTGGTGTGTGTGAGCATCAGGTGGACATGAAGGCGGCCCAGGTGGTGTGCAGGGAGCTGGGCTGCGGTGAGGCGCTCGCCGTGGGCGGCAGTGGCCGCTTTGGGGCGGCACCGGGACCGCTCTGGGACGGGGGCTTCCAGTGCAATGGCAGCGAGCCCCTCCTGAGCGCCTATGCCCGGCGTCGGCCCCAGGCAGGGCTGCAGCGGCCGTGCCAGCATCATCTGCTCCCGTAAGTGCCGGGGACACCGGGGGCTCCGGGGCTCCGTGCGGCACGGCCGCCCTCACCGCCCTTCCTGCCACAGCCTACACGGGCTTCCGCCTGGGGAACAGCAGCTCGGGATGCTCCGGGCGAGTGGAGGTGGCCGTGAGGGGGACGTGGGGCTCCGTGTGCGCCAGCGAGTGGGAGCTGCCCGATGCGCACGTCCTGTGCCGCCACCTGGGCTGCGGCCGCGCCCTCGCCGTGCCCCCGGGAGGCTCCTTCGGCAGCGGGGAGGGGCCGCTGCGGCCGGACACCTTCGGCTGCAGCGGGAGCGAGCGGCACCCGGGCCAGTGCCCCGTGGCCGTGCTGGGGAAGCCGCCCTGTGCCCCCGGGAACGCCGCTGCTGTCGAATGCCTAGGTGTGTAGGGAACCTGCGGGAAGATTCTTTAAGGTCCGTGGGACTCCCGAAGAACTAGAGTCAGAAAATACTGAGTTCTTTTGGACTGAATTGTGGTCTCAGCCGCAGTCCCATGGCTCTGCTGGTGGTTTGGCAGGTGTTGACTCCTTCCCGTCGCTGCGGCTGGTGGGCGGTCAGAGCTTGTGCGATGGGCGGCTGGAGGAGAACATAACCAGCCCGGCCTGGCGCCGTGTGCCTCTGCATCAGTGGGAAAAATGGGATGCCCATATGGTGTGTGCGGTGCTGGGCTGTGGTATGCCCAAGGACGTTTACACCGCCTTGGGAACGGCCACTGCACTGAGCAGCAGCCCCAGCGAGGTGGACATCGTGACTGAAGAGATGGACAACATTTCGGGCATGGGCTCTGCGCTGGTCAGTGGCTCGGAGGAGATGTATGACAAGCGGGAGGAGATGGAGGATGTCTCACAGATGGGCGCTGCACCAAACAGCAGCCTTGAGGAGATGGTCGTCGTCTGCTCAGGTGAGTGTCCCGGAAGGGCTGGAGGTGCCGGTGGCCCAGGCTCCCAGCGCAGCCCGGCCCTTCCGTGCCCGCAGGCAGCCGGCAGGTGAGGCTGGTGGGGAGCTCGGGCGCTGTGCCGGGCGCGTGGAGGTCTATTCCGGAGGCAGCTGGAGCAGCGTGTGCCAGGAAGGCTGGGAGCTGCAGGACGCTGCCGTTGTGTGCCGTGAGCTGGGCTGTGGCACGGCCCTGGAGGCGCCGAGCTGGGCGCGCTCGGTGGCGGCACGGGGCCGCTGTGGCCGTACGTGGCCGAGTGCTCCGGGAGCGAGGAGTCTCTCTGGGAATGCGGGCGCTCGGAGCAGCGCGAGCGCGGCGCGGCCTTGGGGCAGGGGCCGTGTGCTCAGGTCAGTGGCGGGCGCGGCCAGATCAGGGCCCGGCAGAGGCCCCGGGGGTTGGTGGCCGTGCCGTGACCCCCGTGCCCCCTTGCAGAGCAGATCTCGGTGCGGCTGGCAGGCGGCCGCTGGCGCTGCCGTGGCTCCCTGGAGGTGTCCTATAACGGCACCTGGGGCCGCGTGTGCTCCGACGGCACCAGCACCGGCACCGCCGCCGCGTGTGCCGCCAGCTGGGCTGTGGGGACCGGGCTGGCTGTCGGCCGTCCCCGCCCAGCCGGCGTCCCGTGCCTGGCTGGCCTGGGTGGGCTGCGAGGACGGGGCCCGCTCCCTCTGGGGGTGCCCTCGGCGCCCTGGCAGCTGCAGAGCTGCGGCGCTGGCGGGCACGCCCACGTGGATTGTGAGGAGGACAGCGATGGCAGCACCGAGACAGACACTACCCCATATCCAGAGGGTGCCAGCAGCACAGGTAGCTCTGCCCGTGCCTGCATCCCCAGCCCGGGCTGGCTGGGATCCCCTCTCCTCACTGCCTGGCTGTGTCCCCACAGGTGTCCCCAGCAGCAGCACGCTGGCAGTGGGCGTGGGGACGGTGCCTGTGCCAACTGTGCTGTGCGTGGTGCTGGGGACGCTGCTGTGCCTGGCCCTGGGTGCCCTGGCCGTGCTGCTGTGCCGTGCCCGTGCCTGGCGCCGAGGTGGGTCCTGGTGGGTGTGGGCCGGGACAGACCTGGTTTGGGGGTTCAGGGGCTCCTGCCCTGTGGGACAGCTCAGAAGATGGGCAGGGGTGATCTTGGTGGCACCCACAGTGCCCATGATCCTAGGTAAATGCTGCCTGTGTTTCCAGGCCGTGGCAGAGCTGCAGATGCCATCTCCAACGCTGTCTACGAGGAGCTGGACTACACGGCCATGCCGGAGTACCAGGAGGTGCCCAGTGGCCCAGGTGGGTGCAGCCCTTGTGCCCCAGCTCTGTGTGCAGTGAAGGCTCTGCCTGACAGCCCCACGGCTCCTTCGGGTCCTGGTGTCCCTGCAGTGGCTCCTGGCCATGGGCCGGGGTGTCCCCTCGGTGCCAGAGCAGCCACGCTGTGTGGTGTGAGGCTCTGTCACCTGCGGTGCCACTTGAGGCCACCCTCATGTCCCTGTTTATCCCCTGCAGGTTCCCTGTCACAGGGATGGGACAAGAAGCTGCCGTATTCCAGCGGGGACAGGGTGGAGGGAAGTGACACCGAGGCAGCCCCAGGTAGGGCCCCGGGGCAGGAAGGCAGCGGGAGAGCAGGGAGAGGGGACACAGCCGGGCTGGGAGCTGAGGGGACAAGTGCTCCCCTTGTCAGTGTGCAGTGAAGCATTGCCTCTCCCTGCTGGACCCGAGGGTCACCAGCACATCCCTGGTGGGAAGGCCGGAGGGGATGGCACAGCCAGAGCCCTGCCAGGGCTGCTGCTCACTGCCATGGACCCCTCTGCATTTCCCAGACCCCCCTGCCTGGCCCCAGCAAGGAATCCCGGATGGCTACGACGATGTCCTGGATGTGCCACAGGAGCCCCCTGCTCCAGACACTGGGGACACATCCAAGGGAGTGGCACAGCAGAGGTGGATCTGTGTCCTCCCCACAGGTCAGAGGCCTCACAGCTGCCCTGTGCCCTCTGCAGAGCCACTCCCTGGCAGGGTTTGGCTGTGGGGCGGGCAGGGAGCCAGCAGCAGATCCATGGGTGCTGTGGTCAGAGCCCAGGTGGGGTCTGTCAGGGGGACACGGAGCTGCCTGCCCCTCAGGCACCTTTCTGTGCTGTCCCCAAGGTGGAATCTCCTTCCCTCCAAGTGCCCCAAGATCTACAAGGGAGCCCTGGGAACAGCCCCCGGGCACTCGGACTATGATGATGTCGGCAGCAGCGCCCTGGAGACGGCGCCATGAGGATTCCCTGGCCATGCCCCAGCCCTGGGGACATGTGTGTGGCAGTGTGGCGGGGCCCTGTCTCCCAGGGAGGGGCGGCCCTGACCACAGGGATCACTCCTCCCTGTCCAGCGCTGAAGGAAAACAGCTCCTGTATAGGGATTTTCTTTGATTTCTGCGTGAATTTCCATTTTTTCCTATTAAATCCCAAACTGGTCAGAGACTCACTCCTGCACAGGCATGTCTGTCCAGCGTACATCAGCCATGCCTTGGGGTTGTGGGGCAGGAACCAGAACAAGACTCGTCCCAGGGATTGGTGGGATCAGATTGCTGGGATTGTCTGCTGTGGAGTCTTTGTTTGGCACTGCCGAATGCACACAACTGTTCCCAGCAACACCGAGGGGACAAGGGAGAGGGAAGGACCCAGACCCAGCTCCGGAGATGCAGCAGCATCTCCTCCCTGTGCCCTAAGTGTAGGGAGGCTCAAGTCATTGGCAGCACTGAGAGCTCTGCTGGGAATGACTCTGTGGTTTTTTAGAAAGGGCTTTTCCTAAAGGAGGGAGGTGTTCTGAAGGAGGCAGCACCTTCCTGCCCCCGGTAGGAGCCCACGGTGGCAGGCAGCCGCGCCATGGCCCCACTGCCTGCGCACGTCGTGCTCCAGGAGGTTGCCGATCTTCAGAGGCGGGCTGCAGTGCCATGAGGGCGTCCAGTTCCTGCAGCAGGGCCTGGCTGAAGCACGTCCGTGCTCATCCTGGGCATGGAGGAGGCAGGAGAAGAGGAAAAGACCCTGTGGGAGGGGAGGTGCACTGAAGCAGCCGCGATGTCGCTGCTGCCCTGCCTGTCCCGCAGCATCCTCCTCCCAGCCCGGGAGTGGCGGGCGTGGAACGTCGCGATCTGCTGAACCCGAGGAGTGGAGTCGTCACGGTTCTTTTGACCCAATTGTGCAAGAGAAAAAGAGGATTCAGATTTTTATGCAGCAGAAAGCAGTGATGCAGTTTTTTGCATGCCAGCAGTTAAGTTGTTGCAATAGAAAAGAGACAGAGAGAGCAGAGAGAGGTAAAGGAAAAGGAGAGAGAGAAAGGATGGTGATATAGCTCCAACAAAGGGACGCATCATCATGGTTTTCCGACGATAGATGTGTTTTCAATCCGTTGGGGAAAATGAGATCTCCAAGTCTCTTTAAGAAAGTCACTTTTTATACTCCTTTTCCAAAGTGAGTGGCCTCTGGCCAAAAGCTGGGGAGATTTATGGACTACTGTATGTGGAGATCATTGCTCCAGGAAACAGGTGCAGGAACAGGATGCTATAACCAGTACCCTGCTCAAGAGCAGTGTACCCTGGCAAGCACCAGGCGCATCTGCAAATAGTCCCTTGGCCAGCATCCACCTCGGCCAGGCCAGAACTCAGGTCCAGAGTGAGTGGTGGGGTCCTGGGTCTCAGTCTCTGATGATGGTCGTGAGGCAGATCAGAGAGACTTCGGACCGACTCTCGCACCACCCGTGACTCACGATCATCGTCAAGAGCAATCCTTCGTGGTGTTGTTTGAAGCCTTCAGGACTCGTCCAAGTTGATAGCATATCCAGGAAAAGAGACAGAAAGTTAGATAGAATAGAAAAGTAGGAAAAAGATAAGGGAAAGGAAAAGGGAGAAAGGAAACAAAACAATAATCAATTTTATAATCAATTTAGTAATCAGTTTTCAATTTCAATTTCTTATTACAGAAAGATAATAAATTATTCTTTGTTAAATTAAAATAAACAATTTTAATCAATGTTTGTATATTTTCAATTTCAATTTTTGATTACAAAATAATAATCAATTTTTAAGCAATTAATTTGAATTTTAAATGCTACTCAAATAAAAAAAGCAGATTTTAAACATTCCATTTTCAAATTACAAATCTAATAATTAATTTCATTTTAAAATGCAACACAACTAAAATTTGCAATTTTAATGGAAGCCATTTTCAAATTTCAATCTAAAATGCAACACAACTAAAACAAGAGATTTTGAAACAAGAAATTTTCTAATAACAAATCAAATAATTTATTTCAGTCTAAAATGCAACACAAATAAAGTAACAAATTTTAAAACAAGATCATGTTTTATCTTGTTTTAAATCACACATTTCCTCTTCTGTCAGTAGCCTTCGCAATGTCAACAGTGGCCGATTTGTGTACATAATGTAGAGGATTGCTGATCTGTAGAAGGTGATGAGAGGTAAAAATCACACCCTGTGATTTTAGTAAAGTTACAGACACAAATGATTTTTAGTACTCATTACCACATTTTCTACGAGAACACTATCACAAGCAGTTCTTAAGCATGCACACCCATTGCCCATATACACCAGTACTGTTTCAGCAATCTCGTTTGAATGAATTTCAAAGTTACACACATTCTGTTCTGAGTCTAAGCAAATACCTTGAACTCTGGTTGCATTATTTTCACAGATAAACCCTTGTTGTTCCCAGATAATGCAAGTGTCCAAATTAATAATTTGCCACTTCTCACCAATTTGACGGGCCCATTCTCTGTGCTCGAAAGGATAGAGAATAGCTCCGTCATGATTCAGCCCTAATGCAGTGATAGGGAATATTGAATGTACTGCAGCGTTACCTATGGTCAGTGCAAATGCTGTGGCTGTTTCTGCTGGGGTCGTAGGTAAAATTTACCAAGTTCCACCAGGGCTGGAATTCTCTTTCGGAATCATGGGCATTATCTCAAATTATTCACCAAATTTCAGTAGGAAAACTGGTTTCCTCGCCTTCTTTTATGATTGAGGCAGCAACTGACTGCATCCAAAATTGAGCCTGGAAACAGCAGAGAACTAAAGAAATGTTAGCCAATTTATACATTGATACTTCTAAATCAATGCTATTTAAAATTGCCAATGTTGTTCCCACAACACCGGTTATGTCTCATTTGTTTCTGGAAAGGATCCCGCTTTTGCAACCAGGTTGTCCACCCCCAGAAAAGGTGAACAAGCTGGCTGAAGTACTGAGACATTGCTTCGCATTGGCAAAATTTGACTTGTTTAAAAGACCATGCCCGATTAAACAATATTGGTTGTTGGCCAGTTTTCCGAATTACCTATGGTCCAATTTCAACAATTTTCAGGCTCAGCATAACCGGTGGTTGGGTAGCAGGTGTTGCAACATTAACAGTGAGAACCCCTCAGTATATTGTATTGTTTTTACCACACATAATTCTATGGGAAAATTGTACAACAGTTCAATGCTGATTTTGAATCTCACAAAATAAAACACGGCTGTAAGGTCCTGTGCCATAACTGTACACAGGTTCCATGAGGGATTCAGCAATTAATCTTCATGTTCCGGGGCGTTCCTCTGTGAAAAGTAAACACAACAGAATCTGCCACAAAGAGGCAGGAGGTTAAAATGATGGAACTATGCAGCATGTAACAGGGACTGGAATTCTGTTAACTTCCCAATCATTTTACTGCCA
This sequence comes from Luscinia luscinia, assembly GCA_034336685.1. Taxonomy (NCBI): domain Eukaryota; kingdom Metazoa; phylum Chordata; class Aves; order Passeriformes; family Muscicapidae; genus Luscinia; species Luscinia luscinia. The sequence continues at coordinate 9,774 of JAKWBO010001466.1, forward strand.
AAAGAAGCCACTCTTGTACCTCCTTTAAACACAGCCCAAGAGTCAGTGTAGATGCAAACAAAAGATGCACTCCACACCTCAAGCTGGAAAACACTCCAAACAACCAAGCGTGGACTGGAATTGTGTCATGCTCCCAACCATTTGGCTGCCAAAAAGGAAGACACTCTGTACCTCCTTTAAACACAGCACAAGAGTCAGTGTAGATGCAAACAGAAGAGGCACTCCACACCTAAAGCTGGAAAACACTCCAAACAACCATCAGGTCTCCAACCTGGGTGCTACCCCCTCCCCCAGCAGTAATTTGGTTGGCAGAAGCATCAGTGAATGAGAAATTTGCTGTTTGTTTGGGAGAGAAACAGAGGCGACTTTAATTACCGAAGCAGGTTTATCGTGACTGCTACCCAAGCTCTCAGTTTCCGTGATTGCCAGATTTTTTACAGTTTCTTCTGTTACTGAGAAGATGTTACAGTACTGCTTGATCGGGGCATATCACTTCCTGACTGAGGATTTCTGGGCCACCCTGTCAGGGGAGATCCCAGTAGTGGCTGTTTTCAACAACTTCACTTCCTGAGAAGGTTTTTGAATTTTCTCTGAGGCAATTTGCAAGGTAAGGCTTTCCAAATGGGAGATTCTTTTCAGTTGGGCATCCCCACTACTTCTATTCCATCTCCTCCCACAAGGATATCATCAGAATATTGATAAAGAGACACAGTGTCAGGTTTGGGTTTCTGGACTGGCCATACAGAAAAGATGAAAGGAGAATAAGTGTCTTGGTTTCACAAGTCCTGTGTAAGTGGTTTGAGCCCTTCTTTGGCACCAGAGGGAAGAGGGCATTGTTTTACATTTACAGGTGATTTATAGCCAGCAGTGAATTTTATTTCATGTATACTTTGTGAGCAGGCAGCTTTGTGAATGTTTTCTAGGAGTTGTTCTGGGGTACCAACTAAAGCTACAGGGTCTCCCTTTCCAAGGGGTTGAGCCCCCTGCCCAATAAGCCGCACAGCTGAGTTGGGGACCATGAGTTCCGTTTGACTCCTCTTGTTAGGAACACCCCATGTCCCCAGTACCCACTGGCTTCTTGTTTCTGATCATTCAGTAGCAGTGTACAGGATTTCTGCAGTGGTTATTTGTGGGTCAAAGTTCTTATAATTGATAAAATTGTATTCTGTTTTAACCACAGATCTCAAGCTAGGGCAGCAATGTTCCCCACTATTTTTCATCAGAGTTAGTTCTGTTTGAGGATGTAATTGATTAATTTCCTTTTCTTCTGTTTCTTTTGGTGAGACAGTGTGTTGTAAAGTGTTACTCTCTTCTTGACTTATGGCAGCTCTTAAAGAATGCATCTCATCTCTCAAAGTATGATTCTCATTCCTTTCTTCATCTTATTGTTTTTGCAAAATTTCCACTAAATTTTGCAGGGAGTCAATACTTGTTTTTTCTTCACTTATTCACATACAGCGAGTTTCTATAGCAGCCCTAAGACAGTCCCCCAAAACTGAACAGAGAATGGTCCTATTTCTGCCCAGTTTGAATTTGGTTTCATGTTGCAAAGAATGTATCCTGTCAATCACATTTTCTAAATTAAACCGATTACAGTGTGCCCACTCTTCTCCCCTTGGAAGGGTCTGGCATTATATTTAGCTAATAAAGTGAAAAATGCAGCTTTATCTTTTATATTATGATTTTCAGTCATTTTGCGAGGTGGAATGTAAAACCACTTGAGGGCGGTAACCACTCAGTTACACACACACTTTTGCTGTGTACAGCCCCCTCTCTTCCCTGGGTGGGTGAAGAGCCTAGAGTTACACACAGCAATAAACAGCAAGAACAGTAGAGTTCTGCCTTTTGCAGCAAGCGATCTTTTGTGAATTTCTGAAGACAGAATCCTCAAACGAGTGTAGGGATGCTTTTCACCAAGGCATGTTCGGTTTGTGGGAAATATGAAATGCCCCCTTGCTTCTAGTTTGGCTCACCCCTGTCGAGGGGCCAGCGAGGCGCAGCTGAGGCAAGACGTCCTTCCCCTGTTACAGACTACACACAACCAGCAACCCTTCTGTCTGTCAGAAATCCTGTCCATGACGCCAATTTAATGTCACGATCCGCTCAACCCAAGCGGGAGTCGTGAGGGTTCCTTCGACCCCAGGGTGAAAAAGACAAAAGCAAGAGACTCAGGTTTTATTCAGCAGAAAGCAGCAATGCAGTTTATTGCATGTACAACAATTCAGTTTTGTAGATAGAAGACAGAGAGAGAGAGATGAGGTAAAGGAAATAAAGAAATGGGGAGAGAGACAGAGAGAGAAAGGATGGGGATAAAGCTACCAACAGATGGGATGCATCCTCATGATCATCCGCCAATAGATGCGTCTTCAATCCGTTGGGGAGAAAGAGATCTCAAAGTCTCTTTAAGAAAGTGACTTTTTATACTCCTTTTCCAAAGTGAGTGGCCTCTGGCCAAAAGCTGGGGAGATTTATGGACTATTGTGTGTGGAGATCATTGCTCCAAGAAACACGGTGCTGGAACAGGATGCTATAACCAGTACCCTGCTCGAGAGCAGCGTATCATGGCAAGCACCAGGCACATCTGCAAACAGTCCCCTGGCCAGCATCCACCTAGGCCAGAACTCAGGTCCAGAGTGAGTGATGTGGTCCTGGAGTCTCAGTGTCAGATGATGGTCGTGAAGCAGATCAGAGAAAAATCAGACCGACCCTTACAGCGCCTCAGCAGCCGCTGCTGCTGCCGCGGCCTCAGCCACTGCTCCGCCCTTCCCAGCTGCAGCAGCTCCCCGAGCAGAGGCCAAAGCCCTCCTGGCCCGTTTCCCTCGGTGCCACAGGCTGGGCAGCTGCCGGCTGTCGGGCGCCTGCTGCTGCAGGGCCCCGTCTCAGCTGCCTGCGCCTGAGTGACAACGAGCTGGGAGCCCACGGCATCCTGCAGCTCTGCCGGCAGCTCCGGCATCCCGCCTGCCCGCTGCGGAGCCTGGGCTCAGGGCCCTGCCACGGCCCCTGCCACGCCCGCCCAGCATTCCCGAGCTGGGGAGAGGATGCTGCGGGACAGGCAGGGCGGCAGCGGCATCGCGGCTGCTTCAGCACCTCCCTCCCGACAGGATCTAACACCTTCTCCTCTTCTCCTGCCTCCTCCATGCCCAGGCTGAGCACGGACGGCTTCAGCCAGGCCCTGCTGCAGGGAGTCAGTTTCTAAGCAGTTTGGTTTTAACAGGAAAAAATGCAAATTCACTCTGAAATGAATGAAAATCTCTACACAGGAGCTGTTTTTCTGCAGCACTGGGCAGGGAGGATTGACCTCTGTAAGCCGGGCCACCCCTACCTGGTGATTAGGCCCCGCCACACTGCCACACACATGTCCCCAGGGCTGGGGCATGGCCAGGGAATCCTCATGGCGCCGTCTCCAGGGCGCTGCTGCCGACATCATCATAGTCCGAGTGCCCCGGGGCCTGTTCCCAGGGGTCCTTTGTAGATCTTGGGACGTTTGGAGGGGAGGAGATTCCACCTTGGGGACAGCACAGAAAGGTGCCTGAGGGGGCAGGCAGCTCCATGTCCCCCCTGACAGACCCCACCTGGGCTCTGACCACAGCACCCATGGATCTGCTGCTGGCTCCCTGCCCGCCCCCACAGCCAAACCCTGCCAGGGAGTGGCTCTGCAGAGGGCACAGGGCAGCTGTGAGGCCTCTGACCTGTGGGGAGGACACAGATCCACCTCTGCTGTGCCACTCCCTTGGATGTGTCCCCAGTGTCTGGAGCAGGGGGCTCCTGTGGCACATCCAGGACATCGTCGTAGCCATCCGGGATTCCTTGCTGGGGCCAGGCAGGGGGGTCTGGGAAATGCAGAGGGGTCCATGGCAGTGAGCAGCAGCCC
>JAKWBO010001467.1:0-13634 GCA_034336685.1 Luscinia luscinia
AACCCCAAATCTGAATAATGTCCATGTTTATCCCATCAAAACACCCAGAACTGGGGTTCAAATAAAGCAATTAATCAAAGAGATCTAAAGCTGATTATTTTACAGAGATCTGAGTGTGAATCTGGGGTTCAGAGCAATATTCAGGATGATTTTGGTGTTCTGGGGCTGCCTAAGCCAAGGGACACGGCCTTGATCTCTCAGTTTTTCCAGCAGAACTTGTCCATCTGAGCCTGTGATTCTCCAGGAATTCCAGTTGTCTGTCCCAGTCCCTGCCCTGGGTCTCCCATTGAAGCAAAAATCCGAAAAAAAAAGCAAAAAAAGAGTTTAGCTGAGGGATGGAATTACACACAATGATTAGAGTAGAAACAATGCAGAAAGTGCCTGAGGCAGCAGAAATAAGACAATAAATTATTTGCTTGGCTTTGTTGTTTCAAGTTTTTCCTTCGCTGGGATGCGTGGGCGGAATTTTGGGGATGGTTTGAAATTCGGGGGGGATTTTTGAGGAGTTTTCGGGCGGAATTTGGGGAATTTCGGGTGGAATTTTGGGGTTTTTTTGGTGGAATTTGGGGATATTTGGGGAATTTTGAATGGAAATCTGGGATTTTTGGGGGGGAATTTTTAAGTGAAATTCGAGAATTTTGTGGGGAATTTTTGGGTGAAAATTGGGAATTTTGGGGGAATTTTGGGTGAAATCTGGGGAAATTTTGGGTAATTTTGGGGGGAATTTTGGTTGTTTTTGGTAGAATTTGGGAATATTTGGGGAATTTTGGGTAAAAATTTTGGGATTCTTTTGAGGGTGAATTCTGGGTGGGATTTGGGAATTTTGGGTGGAAATTTTGGAATTTTGGGAAGTTCTGGGTGGAATTGCAGGACACTTTCGGAGAAATTTTGGGTGAAATTTGGGGAAATTTTGAATGAAAATTTGGGAATTTTGGGTAGAAATTTTGGAATTTGGGAGAATTTTGGGTGGAAATCTGGGATTTTGGGGTGTTCTGAGTCAAATTTGGGGATTTTTTGGGGAATTTTAAGAGAAATTTGGGAATGTTATTGGGAATTTTGGGTGGAAATTCGGGAATTTTGGAAGAATTTTGGAATTTCGGGTGGAATTTTGAGGAATTTTCGGGTGGAATTTGGGGATTTCTGGGTGGAATTTGAGGAATTTTTATGGAATTTTGGGGAATTTTGGAGAACTTTCCAGAGGAGTTCGGTGATTTTTGGATAATTTTGGGGAAGACTTGGGAATTTTGGGTTCAATTTGGGAAAATTTTGGGTAATTTTGGGCGGAATTCTGAGATTTTTTTATTGGTGGAATTTGGGGATTTTGGGCGGGTTTTGAGTCAAATTTTGGGATTTTTTTGGGAAGTTTTGGGTGGAAATTGGGGATTTTTGGGAATTTTGGGTCAAATTTGGGAATTTTGGGAGAATTTTGGGCGGAATTTTGGGTTTTGGGGTGGAATTCGGGGATTTTTGGGGGAATTTTGGGTGAAATTTGGGGATTTTTTGGGGTGAAAATTGGGAATTTTGGGGAATTTTTGGGTGAAAATTTGGGAAATTTAGCGGGAATTTTGGGTGGAATTTGGGAATTTTGGGTGGAATTTGTGAAAATTTTGGAGTTTTTTTGGGTGGAATTTTGGGATTTTTTTGGTGGAATTTGGGAATATTTGGAGAATTTTGGGTCGAATTTTGGATTTATTGGGAATTTTAGGTGGAATTTGGGGGAATTTTGGGTGGAAATTTGGAAATTTTTTGGGGAATTTTGGGTAAAATTTTAGGGATGTTTTGGGGAATTTTTGGGTGAAAATTGGGAATTTTGGGAGAATTTTGGGAAAATTTTGGGAAAATTTTGAGGTAATTTCGGGTGGAATATTTGGGGTTTTTTGGGGGGAATTTGGGAATATTTGAAGAATTTTGGGTAAAAATTTTGGGATTTTTTTGGGGGGGGGGAATTCTGGGTGGGATTTAGGAATTTTGGGTGGAAATTTGGGAATTTTGGGAAGTTCTGGGTGGAATTGCAGGAGACTTTCGGGAAATTTTGGTTGAATTTTGGGATTTTTAGGAATTTTGGGTGAAATTTTCGGTGAAATTTGGGGAAATTTTGAATGAAAATTTGGGGATTTTGGGGAATTTTGGGAGGAAATTTGGGAAATTTTGAATGAAAATTTGGGAATTTTGGGAGGAAATTTGGGTTATTTTGGAATTTTGGGTGGAATTTGTGAAAATTTTGGGGAATTTGGGTGGAATTTTGGGGTTTTTCATGGAATTTGGGAATATTTGGAGAATTTTGGATCAAATTCGGGGATTTTTTTGGGAATTCTGGGTGGGATTTGGGAATTTGGGCAAATTTTGGGTGGAAATTTGCGAATTTTGGGAAGTTTTGGGTGAAATTTCAGAATTTTTTTGGCAAATTTTCGGTGAAATTTGGGAAAATGTTGAATGAAAATTTGGGAATTTTGGGGGAATTTTGGGTGGAAATTTGGGAAATTTTGGAATTTGGGGTGGAAATCGGGGATTTTGGGGAGTTCTGAGTCAACTTTGGGAATTTTGGAAGAATTTTAAGTGAAATTTGGGGATTTTGGGAATTTTGGGAGGAAATTCGGGAATTTTGGAAGAATTTTGGAATTTCGGGTGGAATTTGGGGAATTTTTATGGAATTTTGGGGAATTTTGGAGAACTTTTCAGAGGAGTTCGGTGATTTTCGGATAATTTTGGGGAAGACTTGGGAATTTTGGGTTCAATTTGGGAAAATTTTGGGTAATTTTGGGCGGAATTCTGAGATTTTTTTATTGGTGGAATTTGGGGAATTTTGGGCGAGTTTTGAGTCAAATTTTGGGATTTTTTGGGGAAGTTTTGGGTGAAAATTGGGGATTTTTGGGGATTTTGGGTCAAATTTGGGAATTTTGGGAGAATTTTGGGCAGAAATTTGGGAATTTTAGGGAATTTGGGAATTTATGGGCGGAATTTTGGGTGAAATTTCAGAAAGTTTTGGGGAATTTTGGGCGGAATTTTGGGTTTTTTGGGGTGGAATTCGAATTTTGGGGGTAATTTTGGGTGAAATTTGGGGATTTTTTGGGGTAAAAATTGGGAATTTTGGGGGAATTTTTGGGTGAAAATTTGGGAAATTTGGCGGGAATTTTGGGTGGAATTTGGGAATTTTGGCTGAAATTTGTGAAAATTTTGGGGAATTTGGGCGGAATTTTGGGTTTTTTGGTGGAATTTGGGAATATTTGGAGAATTTTGGGTAAAAATTTGGGGATTTTTTTGGGAATTTTAGGTGGAATTTGGGGGAATTTGGGGTGGAAATTTGGAAATTTTTGGGGGGAATTTTGGGTAAAATTTTAGGGTTTTTTTTGGGAATTTTTGGGTGAAAATTGGGAATTTTGGGGGAATTTTGGAAATTTTGGGAGGAAATTCGGGAATTTTTTTAAAAGTTCGGGTGGAATTTGGGAATTTTGAGTGAAATTTGTGAAAATTTTGGGGAATTTGGGCGAAATTTTGGGGTTTTTTGGTGGAATTTGGGAATATTTGGAGAATTTTGGGTCAAATTTGGGGAAATTTTGAATGAAAATTTGGGAATTTTGGGGTAAATCTGGGAGGAAATTTGGGATTTTTTTGAATTTTGGGTTCAATTTGTGAAAATTTTGGGTGGAATTCGGGAATTTTTGGAAATGATCAATAATAAATTAATATCAAATTTATATGGAAATTAATAAACGACTCGTGTTTTATTAATATTAAAAAATAATATTCATAATAATTAAATTAATAAATTAAATAAATTAATGAATAAATTTATTAAAAATAAATAAAATAAATTAATAATATTAAATAATAATAATAATATCCATGTTATATTCATGTGAATAATTATGAATTAAATTATATTGATATTGTTAATAATAATAATAGTAATGACCATAATTCATATAAATATTATTAGAAATATTTATAATATTTAAATATTAATTAAATTTTTATCTTTATATAAGTATCAATGAAATTGTACTTAATGCAATTATAAGTAAAATTATGAATAAAATTAAATTACAATAAAAAAGAAAATAAAATTAATAAAATGGAAAAATAAAGACTCAAATAATAAAATTAAAAAGTTGAAAAAAATTAATTTAGTAAAATTAGAAAACAGAAATTAAAATAATGGATTTAAAAAGTAAAAAAATAAAATTAATAAATTTAGAAAATATAAATTCAATAATACAATTTAAAATTTTTAAAATAAAATTAATAAAAGTAGAAAATATAATTTAAAAAACTAAAATAAAACTAAACTAAACTAAATAAAATAAAATAAAAATAAATAAAATTAGGAAAAAAATTTTAAAAATGAAAAATAAATTAAAATTGAAATAAAATAAAACAAAAATAAAATAAAATAAAATGAAATAAAATGAAATAGAATAAAATAAAATCAAAATTTAAAAAAATAAAATAAAAATAAAAGTCAAAGCAAAATTAAAATTGAAATTAAAATAAGAAAAATAAAATAAAAATAAAAATAAAATAAATTAAAATAAAATAAAATAAAATAAAATAAAATAAAATAAAATAAAATAAAATAAAATAAAATAAAACCATAATTGTCGGTCTCTTCCAGGTGTTTCCAGGTGTTTCCGCCACGCCGCCGTAAAGCGCCGCGTCGCATTGTCGCAACTCCGCCGTGCCGCACCGCCGTAAAGCGAGCAGCTGCTTCGCGACAACATGGCGGCTCCCGCCCGCCTCGGTGTATCCCAGCATGCCCCGCGCGCCGCAAGGCGGGCCGCCCTTCCTTGTGCCTCGGTGTATCCCAGCATGCCCCGCGCGGCGCCGCCATTTCCGGCAGCGCCCGCGCCTCCTCAGCAGCCGCCGCCGCCGCTCCGGTGGGTTCGGGAACGGGAGGAAAAGCGGGCCGGATTTTACCAGATTTACCGGATTTACCGGAGCGGGATCCCGGGAGCCGCCCTGAGCCGCGCTGCCGCCCGCAGCTCCCGGATCCGCCCGCGCTGAGCTGGAGGAAATGGTAGAGAGCGGCGCCCCCCCCGAGCGGGAATGGAACCGGCTGGGATCGGATCCCCCCATAGAGGGGAATGGAACCGGCCGGGATCGGATCCCCGAGCGGGAATGGAACTGGCCGGGATCGGATCCCCCATAGTGGGGAATGGAACCGGCCGATCGGATCCCCCAGCGGGAATGGAACCGGCTGGGATCGGATCCCCCATAGCGGGGGGAATGGAACCGGCCGGGATCGGATCCCCCCGAGCGGGGAAATGGAACTGGCCGGGGATCGGATCCCCCATAGAGGGGAATGGAACCGGCCGATCGGATCCCCATAGAGAGGAATGGAAACCGGCCGGATCGGATCCATCCCAGTCCATCCCAGTTCCTTCCCAGTCCATCCCAGTTTGATTCCTGCTCATCCGAGTTCATCCCAGTTTGATCCCTGTTCATCCCAGTCCCTTCCAGTCCATCCCAGTCCATCCCAGTTCCTCCCAGTTTGGTCCCAGTTCCTCGCAGTTTGATCCCAGTTCAATCCCAGTCCATCCCAGTCCAAACCAGTCAATCCCAGTTCGATTCCAGTCCGTCCCAGTTTGACCACAGTCCATCCCAGTTCATCCCAGTCCCTCCCAGTTTGATCCCAGTTCAATCTGAGTCCATCCCAGTTGATCCCAATCCATCCCAGTTCAATCCCAGTTTGATTACAGTCCATCCCAGTTTAAACACAGTTCCTCTCAGTCCATCCCAGTTCAATCCCAGTTCAATCCCAGTTGATCCCGGTCCCTCCCAGTTCCCTCCCAATCACCCCCAGTTCCCTCCCAGTCCCTCCCAGTTCAATCTAAGTCCCTCCCAGTTCATCCCAGTTTGATCCCAGTTTGATCCAAGTCCATCCCAGTTCATTCCAGTCCATCCCAGGTCATCCCAGTTTGATCCCAGTCCATCCCAGTTCATTCTAGTCAATTCCAGTTCCCCTCCCAGTTTGATCCCAGTTTGATTCCTGTTCATCCCAGTCCATTCCAGTTCATCCCAGTTCAATCCCGATTCAACTCAGTCCCCCAGTCCCTCCCAGTCCATCCCAGTCCATCCCAGTTCCTTCAGTCCCTCCCAGTTCATCTCAGTCGCTCCCAGTTGCTCCCAGTCCCTCCCAGTCGCTCCCAGTCCATCCCAGTCCCTCCCAGTCCATCCCAGTTCAATCTTAGTTCATCCCAGTTAATCCCAGTCCCTCCCAGTCCCTCCCAGTTCAATCCCAGTTCCCTCCCAGTCGCTCCCAGTTCAATCCCAGTCACCCCCAGTGCCCCCTAGTCGCTCCCAGTCACTCCCAGTTCACTCCCAGTTCATCTCAGTCGCCCCAGTTGCTCCCAGTCGTCCTCAGTCCTCCCAGTCCATCCCAGTTCCTCCCCAGTTCCCCCAGTCGCTCCCAGTCCCTCCCCAGCTCCCCTAGCCCCCAGTTCCCTCCCAGTGGCTCTTAGTTGATCCCAGTTCCCTCCCAGTGGCTCCCAGTTGATCCCAGTTCCCCAGCACGGGCGGCTCAAGCCCGCCCCCCGATCACGGCGCCGCAGCGGCAGCGAGGAGAAACTGGGGCGGTACCGGGAGGCCATGGCGCCTTACTGGGAGAACTGGTGCGTACTGGGAGGGACTGGGGGACTGGGGGACTGGGATGGACTGGGATGGAACTGGGAGGGACTGGGAGGGAGTGGGATGGACTGGGATGGACTGGGAGGGACTGGGAGGGAGAAACTGGGGCGGTACCGGGAGGCCATGGGCGCCTTACTGGGAGAACTGGTGCGCACTGGGAGGGACTGGGGGAGCTGGGGGGACTGGGAGGGAGCTGGGATTGAACTGGGAGGACTGGGAGGGAGTGGATGGACTGGGATGGACTGGGAGGGACTGGGAGGGAGAAACTGGGCGGTACCGAGGCCATGGGCGCCTTACTGGGAGAACTGGTGCGTACTGGGGAGGGACTGGGAGGGACTGGGAGGGACTGGGGGAGCTGGGAGGGACTGGGAGGGACTGGGAGGGAACTGGAGGGACTGGGATGGACTGGGGGGACTGGGGGGAGCTGGGATTGAACTGGGAGGACTGGGGGGACTGGGAGGACTGGGGGAACTGGGAGGGACTGGGATGGACTGGGAGGAACTGGGAAGGACTGGGATTGAACTGGGAGGGACTGGGAGGGACTGGGAGGGAGAAACTGGGGCGGTACCGGGAGGCCATGGGCGCCTTACTGGGAGAACTGGTGCGTACTGGGAGGGACTGGGAGGGACTGGGAGGGACTGGGGGACTGGGGGACTGGGAGGGACTGGGAGGACTGGGGGGACTGGGAGGGACTGGGAGGACTGGGAGGGACTGGGGGGAACTGGGAGGACTGGGATGGACTGGGAGGGACTGGGAGGGACTGGGAGGGACTGGGAGGGAACTGGGACAGACTGGGATGGACTGGGAGGGACTGGGAGGGAACTGGGAGGGACTGGGAGGGACTGGGGGGAACTGGGAGGGACTGGGGGACTGGGGGGACTGGGAGGAACTGGGATTGAACTGGGAGGGACTGGGAGGACTGGGGGGACTGGGATGGACTGGGGGACTGGGATGGACTGGGAGGGACTGGGATGGAGAAACTGGGGCGTGTACCGGGAGGCCATGGGCGCCTTTACTGGGAGAACTGGTGCCGTACTGGGACGGACTGGGGGGACTGGGAGGACTGGGATGGACTGGGAGGGACTGGGGGACTGGGATGGACTGGGAGGGACTGGGAGGGAACTGGGAGGGACTGGGAGGGAACTGGGAGGGACTGGGATGGAGAAACTGGGGCGGTACCGGGAGGCCATGGGCGCCTTACTGGGAGAACTGGTGCGTACTGGGAGGGACTGGGAGGGACTGGGGGGAACTGGGAGGAGCTGGGATTGAACTGGGAGGGACTGGGATGGACTGGGAGGGACTGGGAGGGACTGGGGGACTGGGAGGGAACTGGGAGGGACTGGGGGGACTGGGGGGACTGGGATGGACTGGGGGACTGGAGGCCATGGGCACCTTACTGGGGGAACTGGTGCATACTGGGAGGGACTGGGGGAGCTGGGAGGGACTGGGAGGGAACTGGGAGGGACTGGGAGGGACTGGGAGGGAACTGGGAGGGACTGGGGACTGGGAGGAACTGGGATGGACTGGGAGGGACTGGGAGGGACTGGGAGGGAACTGGGATTGAACTGGGAGGGACTGGGGGGACTGGGATGGACTGGGATGGAACTGGGAGGGACTGGGATGGAGAAACTGGGCGGTACCGGGAGGCCATGGGCGCCTTTACTGGGAGAACTGGTTTGTACTGGGAGCCACTGGGGGGACTGGGATGGACTGGGAGGGACTGGGAGGAACTGGGAGGAACTGGGAGGGACTGGGATAAACTGGGAGGGACTGGGAGGACTGGGATGGAGAAACTGGGGCGGTACTCGGGAGGCCATGGGCGCCTTACTGGGAGAACTGGTGCCGTACTGGGAGGGGATGGGGGACTGGGAGGGACTGGGATGGACTGGGGGGACTGGGAGGGACTGGGAGGGACTGGGGGGACTGGGATGAACTGGGATTGAACTGGGATCAAACTGGGAGCAACTGGGATGGACTAGGAGAGACTGGGAGGGACTGGGAGGGAACTGGGAGCGAATGGGGTTATACTGGCCCATACTGGTTTATACTGGTCTATACCAGTCCATACTGGTTTATACTGGTCCATACTGGTTCATAATGGTTTATACCAGTCCATACTGGTCCATACTGGTCTATATGAATCCATACTGGTTTTACTGGTTTATACTGGTCTATACTGGGATTCCCCTGCCCAGCAGGGGGCGCCACCCGCTCACTTGTTACCCACGGCCAGTACTGGGAATTACTGGGAACAAACTGGGATTTACTGGTTTATACTGGTTTATACCGGCCCATACCGGTTTGTACTGGTCCATACTGGTTTGTACTGGTTTGTACTGGTTCCAGGAGCCGCTCCCAGCCCAGGTTCTGTCCTCACCGGTTCCGTCCTGGCCGCCAACCCCGACGTGGGCACCTGCTGGAACCGGGCGGGCGGCGCGCGCTGGCGGCACTGGGCGGGGACTGGTTTGTACTGGTTTATACTGGTTTGTACTGGTTTGGCCTGGGAGGGCACTGGGAGGGCACTGGGAGGCACTGGGAGGGCACTGGGAGGCACTGGGAGGAACTGGGAGGGGTTAGAGTGGGTAAAAAAGGGTTAAAAGGCAGTTTGGGGTTACTGGTTTATACTGGTTTATACTGGTTTATACTGGTTTTCACTGTTTTTCCCACTTATACTGGTCCAGACCGGTTTATACTGGTTTTTATCGGTCCATACTGGTTTTTACTGGTCCATACTGGTTTTTACTGGCCCATACTGGTTTTTTCTGGTCCATACTGGTTTTTACTGGTTTGTACCGGTTTGCCTTACAGGTTTTTTTTACTGGTTTCTACTGGTTTTTACTGGTTTTCCTGTTTTTTCCCCACTCATACTGGTCCATACTGGTTTATACTGGTCCATACTGGTCCCTGTTGACCCATACTGGTCCATACTGGTTTTTACTGGTCTCTACCAGTTTGCCTTACAGTGTTTTTTACCAATTTTTACTGGTTTTTACTGGTTTTTACTGGTTTTTCCCACTTACATTGATTTATACTGGTTTATACTGGTCCATACTGGTTTATACTGGTCCATACTGGTTTATACTGGTTTTTTTTCCTATGTACCAGTTTGCCTTACACTGGTTTCTTTTGGTTTACATTGGTTTTATACTGGTTTTTACTGGTTTTTACTGGTTTTTCCCACTCATACTGGTCCATACTGGTCCATACTGGTCCATGCTGGTTTATACTGGTTTATAGTGGTTTATACTGGTTTTTACTCGTCTGTACCAGTTTGTTTTACACTGGTTTCTACTGGTTTTATACTGGTTTTTACTGGTTTTTATTGGTTTTTACTGGTTTTTCCCCTCACATTGATTTTATACTGGTTTATACTGGTTCCGTACTGGTCCATACTGGTTTATACTGGTCCATACTGGTTTTTACTCCTCTGTACCAGTTTGCCTTACACTGGTTTCTATTGGTTTTCATTGGTTTTATACTGGTTTTTACTGGTTTTTATTGGTTTTTACTGGTTTGTACTGGTTTTTACTGGTTTTCCCACTCATACTGGTCCATACTGGTTTATACTGGTCCATGCTGGTTTATACTGGTTTATAGTGGTTTATACTGGTTTTTACTCGTCTGTACCAGTTTGTTTTACACTGGTTTCTACTGGTTTTTTAGTGGTTTTTACTGGTTTTTACTGGTTTTTACCACTCACGTTGATTTATACCGGTTTATACTGGTTTGTACTGGTCCATACTGGTTTATACTGGTTTATACTGGTTTTTACTCCTCTGTACCACTTTGCCTTACACTGGTTTCTTCTGTTTTTTTACTGGTTTTTACTGGTTTTTACTGGTTTTTACTGGTTTTTCCCACTCACATTGATTTATACTGGTTTGTACTGGTCCGTACTGGTCCATACTGGTTTATACTGGTTTCAGGGTGCCCTCAGAGCTCTCCTTCGTGGGGCAGTGCCTGGGGGTGAACCCCAAATCCTACGGGGCGTGGCACCACCGGGGCTGGGTGCTGGCGAGGGCGCCCCCTGCTGGCCGGGAGGACCTGGCGCTGTGCGAGCGCCTGCTGGCGGCGGATCCGCGGAACTGTGAGTGGTTATACTGGTTATACTGGTTTGTACTGGTTTGTACTGGGATGGGGTGCTGACATCACTGGGAATGGGATTTGGGGTCAGTGTGAGCGCCCCTGCTGGCCGGGAGGACCTGGCGCTGTGCGAAGCGCCTGCTGGCGGCGGATCCGCCGGAACTGTGAGTGGTTATACTGGTTATACTGGTTTGTACTGGTTTGTACTGGTTTGTACTGGTTTGTACTGGGATGGGGTGCTGGTCTGTACTGGGAATGGGGTTTGGGGTCGGTGTGAGCGCCCCTGCTGGCCAGGAGGACCTGGCGCCAGCGAGCGCCTGCTGGCGGGCGGATCCGCAGAACTGTGAGTGGTTATACTGGTTTGTACTGGTTTGTACTGGTTTGTACTGGGATGGGGTGCTGGGCTGTACTGGGAATGGGGTTTGGGGTCGGTGTGAGCGCCCCTGCTGGCCGGGAGGACCTGGCGCTGTGCGAAGCGCCTCGCTGGCAGCTACGGATCCCCGGAACTGTGAGTGGTTATACTGGTTTGTACTGGTTTGTACTGGGATGTACTGGTTTGTACTGGGATGGGGTGCTGGGGTCACTGGTCTGTACTGGGAATGGGGTTTGGGTGTTGTGTGAGCGCCCCTGCTGGCCGGGAGGACCTGGCGCCAGCGAGCGCCTGCTGGCGGCGGATCCGCGGAACTGTGAGTGGTTATACTGGTTTGTACTGGTTTGTACTGGTCTGTACTGGGATGGGGTGCTGGGCTGTACTGGTCTGTACTGGGATGGGGTGCTGGGTCACTGGTTTGAACTGGGAATGGGGTTTGGGTGTTGTGTGAGCGCCCCTGCTGGCCGGGAGGACCTGGCGCTGTGTGTGCTGGTATTGGGTTATACTGGTTTGTACTGGTTTGTACTGGTTTGTACTGGTCTGTAGTGGGATGCACTGGGATGGGGTGCTGGTCTGTACTGGGAATGGGGTTTGGGTGTTGTGTGAGCGCCCCTGCTGGCCGGGAGGACCTGGCGCTGTGCGAGCGCCCTGCTGGGCGAAGCGGATCCCCGGAACTGTGAGTGGTTATACTGGTTTGTACTGGTTTGTACTGGTCTGTACTGGGATGGGGTGCTGGGGTCACTGGGTTGTACTGGGAATGGGGTTTGGGGTCGGTGTGAGCGCCCCTGCTGGCCGGGAGGACCTGGCGCTGTGCGAACGCCCTGCTGGGCGGGCGGATCCCCCGGAACTGTGAGTGGTTATACTGGTTTGTACTGGTTTGTACTGGTCTGTACTGGGATGGGGTGCTGGGGTCACTGGGCTGTACTGGGATGGGGTGCTGGGCTGTACTGGGATGGGGTGCTGGGGTCACTGGGTTGTACTGGGAATGGGGTTTGGGCTCAGTGTGAGCGCCCCTGCTGGCTTAGCGGATTCCCCGGAACTGTGAGTGGTTGTACTGGTTTGTACTGGTTTGTACTGGTTTGTACTGGTTTGTACTCGTCTGTACTGGGATGGGGTGCTGGGCTGTACTGGGATGCACTGGGATGGGGTGCTGGGGTCACTGGTTTGTACTGGGAATGGGGTTTGGGTGTTGTGTGAGCGCCCCCTGCTGGCCGGGAGGACCTGGCGCTGTGCGAAGCGCCCTGCTGGCAGCGGATCCCCGGAACTGTGAGTGGTTATACTGGTTTGTACTGGTCTGTACTGGGATGGGGTGCTGGGGTCACTGGTCTGTACTGGGATGGGGTGCTGGGCTCACTGGGAATGGGGTTTGGGGTCGGTGTGAGCGCCCCTGCTGGCCGGGAGGACCTGGCGCTGTGCGAAGCGCCCTGCTGGCGAAGCGGATCCCCGGAACTGTGAGTGGTTGTACTGGTTTGTACTGGTTTGTACTGGTTTGTACTGGGATGGGGTGCTGGGGTCACTGGGTTGTACTGGGAATGGGGTTTGGGGTCGGTGTGAGCGCCCCCTGCTGGCCGGGAGGACCTGGCACTGTGTGTGCTGGTATTGGGTTGTACTGGTTTTTACTGGTCTGTACTGGGATGGGGTGCTGGGCTGTACGGGTCTGTACTGGGATGGGGTGCTGACATCACTGGGAATGGGGTTTGGGGTCAGTGTGAGCGCCCCCTGCTGGCCGGGAGGACCTGGCGCTGTGCGAAGCGCCCTGCTGGCAGCGGATCCCCGGAACTGTGAGTGGTTATACTGGTTTGTACTGGTTTGTACTGGTTTGTACTGGGATGGGGTGCTGGGGTCACTGGTTTGTACTGGGATGGGGTGCTGGGGTCACTGGGAATGGGGTTTGGGTGTTGTGTGAGCGCCCCTGCTGGCCGGGAGGACCTGGCGCTGTGCGAAGCGCCCTGCTGGCAGCGGATCCCCCGGAACTGTGAGTGATGTACTGGTTTGTACTGGTTTGTACTGGTCTGTACTGGGATGGGGTGCTGGTCTGTACTGGGATGGGGTGCTGGGGTCACTGGTTTGTACTGGGAATGGGGTTTGGGGTCGGTGTGAGCGCCCCCTGCTGGCCGGGAGGACCTGGCGCTGTGCGAAGCGCCCTGCTGGCAGCGGATCCCCGAACTGTGAGTGATGTACTGGTTTGTACTGGTTTGTACTGGTCTGTACTGGGATGGGGTGCTGGTCTGTACTGGGATGGGGTGCTGGGGTCACTGGTCGGTACTGGGAATGGAGTTTGGGGTCGGTGTGAGCGCCCCCTGCTGGCCGGGAGGACCTGGCGCTGTGCGAAGCGCCCTGCTGGCGAAGCGGATCCCCGGAACTGTGAGTGGTTATACTGGTTTGTACTGGTCTGTACTGGTCTGTACTGGGATGGGGTGCTGGGCTGTACTGGGATGGGGTGCTGGGGTCACTGGTCTGTACTGGGAATGGGGTTTGGGGTCGGTGTGAGCGCCCCCTGCTGGCCGGGAGGACCTGGCGCTGTGCGAAGCGCCCTGCTGGCGGGCGGATCCGGCCG
>JAKWBO010001468.1:0-13632 GCA_034336685.1 Luscinia luscinia
GGCCTTCTGCACGCCCACCCACGGGTGGGCCGGCCGTGGCGGCACACCCAGAGGCACACGCAAACAGCTTCTGCACGCCCCACCCACGGGTGGGCAGGCCGTGGCGGCACACCCAGAGGCAAACCGCAGACCCTTCTGCACGCCCCACCCACGGGTGGGCCGGCCGTGGCGGCACACCCAGAGGCAACCGCAAACAGTTCTGCACGCCCCACACACGGGTGGGCCGCCGTGGCGGCACACCCAGTGGCACACGCAAACAGTTCTGCACGCCCACTCCACGGGTGGGCCGGCCGTGGCGGCACACGCAGTGACACACGCAAATTGTTCTGCACGCCCCACCCACGGGTGGGCCGGGCCGTGGCGGCACACCCAGAGGCAACCGCAAACCCTTCTGCACGCCCCACACCACGGGTGGGCCGGCCGTGGCGGCACACCCAGTGACACACGCAAACCGCTTCTGCACGCCCCACTCCACGGGGTGGGCCGGGCCGTGGCGGCACACCCAGAGGCAACCGCAAACCCTTCTGCACGCCCCACCCCACGGGTGGGCCGGCCGTGGCGGCACACCCCAGAGCCACACGCGGGGCCCCTTCTGCACGCCCACCCATGGGGCGGGGGCCGGCCGTGGCGGCACACCCAGAGGCAACCCCACACATTTCTGCACGCCCCACCCCGCGGGTGGGCCGGCCGTAGCGGCACACCCCAGAGGCAACCCCAGGCCCTTCTGCACGCCCCACCCACGGGTGGGGCCGGGCCGTGGCGGCACATCCAGTGGCACACGCAAGCTCTTCTGCACGCCCCACCCACGGGTGGGTCGGCCGTGGCGGCACACCCAGTGGCAACCGCAAACCCTTCTGCACGCCCCACCCCACGGGTGCGCCGGCCGTGGGCGGCACACCCCAGAGGCACACGCAAACAGTTCTGCACGCCCCACCCCACGGGTGGGCCGGTCCGTAATGGCACACCCCAGTGGCACACGCAAACAGTTCTGCACGGCCACCCCACGGGTGGGCCGGCCGTGGCGGCACATCCAGTGGCACACGCAAACAGTTCTGCACGCCCCACTCCACGGGTGGGCCGGTCGTGGCGGCACACCCCAGAGGCAACCCCAGGCCCCTTCTGCACGCTCACTCCACGGGTGGGCCGGCCGTGGCGGCACACCCAGTGGCACACGCAAACAGTTCTGCACGCCCCACCCACGGGTGGGTCGGCCGTGGCGGCACACCCAGTGGCACATGCAAACAGTTCTGCACGCCCACCCACGGGTGGGCCGGCCGTGGCGGCACACACAGAGCCCCACGCAGGCACTTCTGCACGCTCACCCACGGGTGGGCCGGCCGTGGCGGCACACCCAGAGGCACACGCAAACAGTTCTGCACGCCCACCCACGGGTGGGCCGGCCCTGGCTGCACACCCAGTGGCACACGCAAGCTCTTCTGCACGCCCACCCACGGGTGGGCCGGCCGTGGCGGCACATTCAGTGGCACACGCAAACAATTCTGCACACCCACCCACGGGTGGGCAGGCTGTGGCGGCACACCCAGAGGCAACCGCAAACCCTTCTGCACGCCCACCCACGGGTGGGCCGGCCGTGGCGGCACACCCAGAGGCAACCGCAAACAGTTCTGCACGCCCACACACGGGTGGGCCGGCCGTGGCGGCACACCCAGTGGCACACGCAAACAGTTCTGCACGCCCACCCACGGGTGGGCCGGCCGTGGCGGCACACGCAGTGACACACGCAAATTGTTCTGCACGCCCACCCACGGGTGGGCCGGCCGTGGCGGCACACCCAGAGGCAACCGCAAACCCTTCTGCACGCCCAAACACGGGTGGGCCGGCCTTGGCGGCACACCCAGTGACACACGCAAACCGTTCTGCACGCCCACCCACGGGTGGGCCGGCCGTGGCGGCACACCCAGAGGCAACCGCAAACCCTTCTGCACGCCCACCCACGGGTGGGCCGGCCGTGGCGGCACACCCAGAGCCACACGCGGGCCCTTCTGCACGCCCACCCATGGGCGGGCCGGCCGTGGCGGCACACCCAGAGGCAACCCCACACATTTCTGCACGCCCACCCGCGGGTGGGCCGGCCGTTGCGGCACACCCAGAGGCAACCCCAGGCCCTTCTGCACGCCCACCCACGGGTGGGCCGGCCGTGGCGGCACATCCAGTGGCACACGCAAGCTCTTCTGCACGCCCACCCACGGGTGGGCCGGCCGTGGCGGCACACCCAGGGGCACACGCAGGCCCTTCAGCACGCCCACCCACGGGTGGGCCGGCCGTGGCGGAACACCCAGTGGCACACGCAAAGAGTTCTGCACGCCCACCCACGGGTGGGCCGGCCGTGGCGGCACACCCAGTGGCACACGGAAACAGTTCTGCACGCCCACCCACGGGTGGGCCGGCCGTCGCGGCACACCCAGAGGCAACCGCAAACCCTTCTGCACGCCCACCCCACGGGGTGGGCCGGCCGTTGCGGCACACCCAGAGGCAAACGCAGGCACTTCTGCACGCCCACCCACGGGTGGGCCGGCCGTGGCGGCACACCCAGAGGCAACACGCAGGCCCTTCTGCACGCCCACCCACGGGTGGGCCGGCCGTGGCGGCACACCCAGAGGCAACCGCAGGCCCTTCTGCACACCCACCCACGAATTGGCCGGCCGAAGCGGCACACCCAGAGGCACGCGCAAACAGTTCTGCACGCCCACCCACGGGTGGGCCGGCCGTGGCGGCACACCCAGAGGCAAGCGCAGGCCCTTCTGCACGCCCACCCACGGGTGGGCCGGCCGTGGCGGCACACCCAGTGGCACACGCAAGCTCTTCTGCACGCCCACCCACGGGTGGGCCGGCCGTGGCGGCACACCCAAGGGCACACGCAGGCCCTTCTGCACGCCCACTTACGGGTGGGCCGGCCGTGGCGGCACACCCAGAGGCAACCGCAGGCCGTTCTGCACGCTCACCCACGGGTGGGCCGGCCGTGGCGGCACACCCAGAGGCAACCGCAAACCCTTCTGCACGCCCACCCACGGGTGGGCTGGCCGTGGCGGCACATCCAGTGGCACACGCAAACAGTTCTGCACGCCCACCCACGGGTGGGCCGGCCGTGGCGGCACACCCAGTGGTACACGCAAACAGTTCTGCACGCCCAGCCACGGGTGGGCCGGCCGTGGCGGCACACCCAGAGGCAACCGCAGGCCCTTCTGCACGCCCACCCACGGGTGGGCCGGCCGTGGCGGCACACCCTGAGGCAAACGCAGGCCCTTCTGCACGCCCACCCACGGGTGGGCCGGCCGTGGCGGCACACCCAGTGGCACAGGCAAACAGTTCTGCACGCCCACCCACGGGTGGGCCGGCCGTGGCGGCACACCCAGTGGCACACGCAAACAGTTCTGCACGCCACCCACGGGTGGGCCAGCTGTGGCGGCACACCCCAGAGGCAAACGCAGGCACTTCTGCACGCCCCACCCACGGGTGGGCCGGCCGTGGCGGCACACCCAGAGGCAACCCCAGGCCCTTCTGCACGCCCCACTCCACGGGGTGGGCCGGCCGTGGCGGCACACCCAGTGGCACACGCAAACAGTTCTGCACGCCCACCCACGGGTGGGTCGGCCGTGGCGGCACACCCAGAGGCACACGCAAACAGTTCTGCACGCCCACCCACAGGTGGGCCGGCCGTGGCGGCACATCCAGTGGCACACGCAAACAGTTCTGCACGCCCACCCACGGGTGGGCCGGCCGTGGCGGCACACCCCAGTGGTACACGCAAACAGTTCTGCACGCCCCAGCCACGGGTGGGCCGGCCGTGGCGGCACACCCAGAGGCAACCGCAGGCCCTTCTGCACGCCCACTCCACGGGTGGGCCGGCCGTGGCGGCACACCCAGAGGCAAACGCAGGTTCTTTCTGCACGCCCACCCACGGGTGGGCCGGCCGTAACGGCACATCCAGTGGCACACGCAAACAGTTCTGCACGCCCACCCACGGGTGGGCCGGCCGTGGCGGCACACCCAGAGCCACACGCTGGCCTCTTCTGCACGCCCCACAAATGGGTGGGCCATCCGTGGCGGTACACCCAGAGGCAACCGCAAACCCTTTCTGCACGCCCACCCACGGGTGGGACGTCCGTGGCGGCACATCCAGTGGCACACGGAAACAGTTCTGCACGCCTACTCCACGGGTGGGCCGGCCGTGGCGGCACACCCCAGAGGCAAACCCAGGCTCTTCTGCACGCCCCACCCACAAGTGGGCCGGCCGTGGCGGCACACCCAGGGCACACGCAGGCCCTTCTGCACGCCCCACCCACGGGTGGGCCGGCCGTGGCGGCACACCCAGTGGCACACGCAAAGAGATTTGCACGCCCACACACGAATGGGCCCCGCCGTGGAGGCACACCCAGTGGCACATGCAAAGAGTTCTGCACGCCCACCCACGGTGGGCCGGCCGTGGCGGCACACCCAGTGGCACACGGAAACAGTTCTGCACGCCCACCCACGGGTGGGCCGGCCGTGGCGGCACACCCAGAGGAAACCTCAGGCCCTTCTGCACGCTCACCCACGGGTGGGCCGGCCGTGGCGGCACACCCAGAGGCACACGCAAACAGTTCTGCACGCCCACCCACGGGTGGGCCGGCCGTGGCGGCACACCCCAGTGGATCACGCAAACAGTTCTGCACGCCCCACTCCACGGGTTGGCCGGCCGTGGCGGCACACCCAGTGGATCACGCAAACAGTTCTGCACGCCCACCCACGGGTTGACCGGCCGTGGCGGCACACCCCAGAGGCACACGCAAACAGTTCTGCACGCCCACCCACGGGTGGGCCGGCCGTGGCGGCACACCCAGAGGCACACGCAAACAGTTCTGCACGCCCCACTCACGGGTGGGCCGGCCGTGGCGGCACACCCCAGAGGCAAACGCAAACCCTTCTGCACGCCCACGCACGGGTGGGTCGGCCGTGGCGGCACACCTAAAGGCATACGCAAACAGTTCTGCACGCCCCACTCCACGGGTGGGCCGGCCGTGGCGGCACACCCAGTGGATCACGCAAACAGTTCTGCACGCCCACCCACGGGCTGGCCGGCCGTGGGCGGCACATCCAGTGGCACACGCAAACAGTTCTCCACGCCACCCCACGGGTGGGCCGGCCGTGGCGGCACACCCCAGAGGAACACGCAGGCTCTTCTGCACGCCCCACCCACGGGTGGGCCGGCCGTGGCGGCACAACCAGAGGCACACGCAAACAGTTCTGCACGCCCACCCCGCGGGGTGGGCCGGCCGTGGTGGCACACCCAGAGGCAACTGCAGGCACTTCTGCATGCCCACCCCACGGGTGGGCCGGCCGTGGCGGCACACCCAGAGGCACACGCAAACAGTTCTGCACGCCCCACCCACGGGTGGGGCCGGCCGTGGCGGCACACCCAGAGGCAACCGCAAACTATTCTGCACGCCCACCCCACGGGTGGGCCGGCCGTGGCGGCACACCCAAAGGCAACCGCAGGCCTTCTTCTGCACGCCCCACCCACGGGTGGGCCGGCCGTGGCGGCACACCCAGAGGCAACCGCAGGCTCTTCTGCACGCCCCACCCCACGGGTGGTCCGGACGTGGCGGCACACGTAGTGGCACACGCAAGCTCTTCTGCACGCCCACCCACGGGTGGGCCGGCCGTGGCGGCACACCCCAGTGGCACACGCAAACTTCTGCACGCCTCCCACGGGTGGGCCGGCCGTGGCAGCACACCCAGTGGCAACCGCAAACCCTTCTGCACGCCCCACCCACGGCCTGGGCCGGCCGTGGCGGCACACCCAGTGGCACACGCAAACAGTTCTGCACGCCCACCCCACGTGTGGGCCGGCCGTGGCGGCACACCCCAGAGGCAAACGCAAAACCCTTCTGCACGCCTCACTCACGGGTGGGCCGGCCGTGGCGGCACACCCCAGAGGCAAACGCACGCACTTCTTGCACGCCCACCCACGTGTAGGCCGGCCGTGGCAGCACACCCCAGAGGCAAACGAAACTCCTTTCTGCACGCCCCACTCCACGGGTGGGTCGGCCGTGGCGGCACAACCAGAGGCACACGCAAACAGTTCTTCTCGCCCACCGCGGGTGGGCCAGCCTGGTGGCACACCCAGAGGCAACTGCCGCCCTTCTGCACGCCCCACCCGCGGGTGGGCCGGCCGTGGCGGCACACCCCAGAGGCACACGCAAACAGTTCTGCACGCCCACCCACGGGTGGGCAGGCCGTGGCGGCACACCCCAGAGGCAACTGCAGGCCCTTCTGCACGCCCACTCACGGGTGGGCCGCCGTGCGGCACACCCCAGAGGCACACGCAAACAGTTCCTGCACGCCCACTCACGGGTGGGCCGGCCGTGGCGGCACACCCAGAGGCAACCCCCAGGCTCTTCTGCACGCCCCACCCCACGGGTGGGCCGGCCGTGGCGGCACACCCCAGAGGCACACCGCAGACCAGTTCTGCACGCCCACCCACGGGTGGGCCGGCCGTGGCGGCACACCCCAGTGGATCACGCAAACAGTTCTGCACGCCCACCCACGGGTTGGCCGGCCGTGACGGCACATCCAGTGGCACACGCAAACAGTTCTGCACGCCACTCCACGGGTGGGCCGGCCGTGGCGGCACACCCCAGAGGCAAACGCAGGCACTTCTGCACGCCCCACTCACGGGTGGGCCGGCCGTGGCGGCACACCCAGAGGCACACGCAAACAGTTCTGCACGCCCACTCACGGGTGGGCCGGCCGTGGCGGCACACCCCAGAGGCAACCCCAGGCTCTTCTGCACGCCCACCCACGGGTGGGCCGGCCGTGGCGGCACACCCAGAGGCACACGCAAACAGTTCTGCACGCCCACTCCACGGGTGGGCCGGCCGTGGCGGCACACCCAGTGGATCACGCAAACTGTTCTGCACGCCCACCCCACGGGTTGGCCGGCCGTGGGCGGCACACCCAGTGGCAACACGCAGACACTTCTGCACGCCCACTCCACGGGTGGGCCGGCCGTGGCGGCACACCCAGAGGCAACACGCAGGCTCTTCTGCACGCCCACCCACGGGTGGGCCGGCCGTGGCGGCACAACCAGAGGCAACCGCAGGCCCTTCTGCACGCCCACTCCACGGGTGGGCCGGCCGTGGCGGCACACCCAGAGGCACACGCAAACAGTTCTGCACGCCCACCCACGGGTGGGCCGGCCGTGGCGGCACACCCAGAGGCAAACGCAGACCCTTCTGCACGCCCACCCACGGGTGGGCCGGCCGTGGCGGCACACCCAGTGGCACACGCAGACTCTTCTGCACGCCCACCCACGGGTGGGCCGGCCGTGGCGGCACACCCAAGGGCACACGCAGACACTTCTGCACGCCCACCCACGGGTGGGCTGGCCGTGGCGGCACATCCAGAGGCACACGCAGACAGTTCTGCACGCCCACCCACGGGTGGGCCGGCCGTGGCGGCACACCCAGTGGCACACGCAAACAGTTCTGCACGCCTCACTCCACGGGTGGGCCGGCCGTGGCGGCACACCCAGAGGCAACCGCAGGCCCTTCTGCACGCCCACCCACGGGTGGGCCGGCCGTGGCGGCACACCCAGTGGCACACGCAAACAGTTCTGCACGCCCACCCACGGGTGGGCCGGCCGTGGCGGCACACCCAGAGGCACACCGCAAACAGTTCTGCACGCCCACCCACGGGTGGGCCGGCCGTGGCGGCACACCCAGAGGCAAACGCAGGCACTTCTGCACGCCCACCCACGGGTGGGCCGGCCGTGGCGGCACACCCCAGAGGCAACACGCAAATCCGTTCTGCACGCCCCACCCACGGGTGGGCCGGCCGTGGCGGCACACCCAGTGGCACACGCAAACAGTTCTGCACGCCCACCCACGGGTGGGCCGGCCGTGGCGGCACACCCCAGAGGCACACGCAGGCACTTCTGCACGCCCACCCACGGGTGGGCCGGCCGTGGCGGCACACCCAGAGGCAACACGCAGACCCTTCTGCACGCCACCCACGGGTGGGCCGGCCGTGGCGGCACATCCAGTGGCACACGCAAACAGTTCTGCACGCCCACCCACGGTGGGCCGGCCGTGGCGGCACACCCAGAGGCACACGCAAACAGTTCTGCACGCCACCCACGGGTGGGCCGGTCGTGGCGGCACACCCAGGGCACACGCGAGGCCCTTCTGCACGCCCACCCACGGGTGGGCCGGCCGTGGCGGCACACCCAGTGGCACACGCAAAGAGATTTGCACGCCCACACACGGATGGGCCGGCCGTGGAGGCACACCCAGTGGCACATGCAAAGAGTTCTGCACGCCCACTCCACGGGGTGGGCCGGCCGTGGCGGCACACCCAGTGGCACACGCAAACAGTTCTGCACGCCCACCCACGGGTGGGCCGGCCGTGGCGGCACACCCAGAGGAAACATCAGGCCCTTCTGCACGCCCACCCACGGGTGGGCCGGCCGTGGCGGCACACCCAGAGGCACACGCAAACAGTTCTGCACGCCCACCCACGGGTGGGCCGGCCGTGGCGGCACACCCAGTGGCATCACGCAAACAGTTCTGCACGCCCACCCACGGTTGGGCCGGCCGTGGCGGCACACCCAGTGGCATCACGCAAACAGTTCTGCACGCCCACCCACGGGTGGGCCGGCCGTGGCGGCACACCCAGAGGCAACACGCAGACAGTTCTGCACGCCCACTCCACGGGTGGGCCGGCCGTGGCGGCACACCCCAGAGGCACACGCAAACAGTTCTGCACGCCCACTCACGGGTGGGCCGGCCGTGGCGGCACACCCAGAGGCAAACGCAAACCCTTCTGCACGCCCACCCACGGGTGGGCCGGCCGTGGCGGCACACCCAGGGGCACACGCAAACAGTTCTGCACGCCCACCCACGGGTGGGCCGGCCGTGGCGGCACACCCAGTGGATCACGCAAACAGTTCTGCACGCCCACCCACGGGTTGGCCGGCCGTGGCGGCACATCCAGTGGCACACGCAAACAGCTTCTGCACGCCCACCCACGGGTGGGCCGGCCGTGGCGGCACAACCAGAGGCACACGCGAAACAGTTCTGCACGCCCACCCGCGGGTGGGCCGGGCCGTGGTGGCACACCCAGAGGCAACTGCAGGCACTTCTGCATGCCCACCCCACGGGTGGGCCGGCCGTGGCGGCACACCCAGAGGCACACGCAAACAGTTCTGCACGCCCCACCCCACGGGTGGGCCGGCCGTGGCGGCACATCCAGAGGCAACCGCAAACTTTTCTGCACGCCCACCCACGGGTGGGCCGGCCGTGGCGGCACACCCAGAGGCATCCGCAGGCTCGTTCTGCACGCCCACCCACGGGTGGGCCGGCCGTGGCGGCACACCCAGAGGCAAACCGCAGGCCCTTCTGCACGCCCACCCACGGGTGGGGCCGGCCGTGGCGGCACACCCAGTGGCACACGCAAGCTCTTCTGCACGCCCCACCCCACGGGTGGGCCGGCCGTGGTGGCACACCTAAGGGCACACGCAGGCCCTTCTGCACGCCCACTCCACGGGTGGGCCGGCCGTGACGGCACACCCAGTGGCACACGCAAACAGTTCTGCACGCCCACCCACGGGTGGGCCGGCCGTGGCGGCACACCCCAGAGGCAACCCCAGACACTTCTGCACGCCTTCGTACTGGTGGGCCGGCCATTGCTGCACACCCAGAGGCACCGGCAGACACTTCTGCACACCCCACCCCACCGGTGGGACCTCCATTCCTGAACACCCCAGAGGAAACCCCAGACACTTCTGCACGCCCACCCACGGTGGGCCGGCCGCTGGCGCATACACAGCGACACCCGCAGACACTTCTGCACGCCCACGCACGGGTGGGCCGGCCGTGGCGGCACACCGAGGGGCAAACCCAGACACTTCTGCACGCCCACCCCACGGGTGGACCGCCATTGCTGCACATGCAGAGGCACCCGCAGAAACTTCTGCACGCCCACCCACGGGGTGGGGCCAGCCGCTGCGGCACACCCAGAGGCAAACGCAGGCACTTCTGCACGCCACCCACGGGTGGGCCGGCCGTGGCGGCACACCCAGAGGCACACGCAAACAGTTCTGCACGCCCACTCCACGGGTGGGCCGGCCGTGGCGGCACACCCCAGAGGCAAACCCAGGCCGTTCTGCACGCCACTCCACGGGTTGGCCGGCCGAAGCGGCACAACCAGAGGCACACGCAAACAGTTCTGCACGCCCACCCACGGGTGGGCCGGCCGTGGCGGCACACCCAGAGGCAACCGCAGGCCCTTCTGCACGCCCACTCCACGGGTGGGCCGGCCGTGGCGGCACACCCTGAGGCAAACGCAGGCCCTTCTGCACGCCCACCCACGGGTGGGCCGGCCGTGGCGGCACACCCAGTGGCACAGGCAAACAGTTCTGCACGCTCACTCCACGGGGTGGGCCGGCCGTGGCGGCACACCCAGTGGCACACGCAAACAGTTCTGCACGCCACCCACGGGTGGGCCAGCCGTGGCGGCACACCCAGAGGCAAACGCAGGCACTTCTGCACGCCCACCCACGGGTGGGCCGGCCGTGGCGGCACACCCAGAGGCAACCCCAGGCCCTTCTGCACGCCCACCCACGGGTGGGCCGGCCGTGGCGGCACACCCAGTGGCACACGCAAACAGTTCTGCACGCCCACCCACGGGTGGGCCGGCCGTGGCGGCACACCCAGAGGCACACGCAAACAGTTCTGCACGCCCACCCACAGGTGGGCCGGCCGTGGCGGCACATCCAGTGGCACACGCAAACAGTTCTGCACGCCCACCCACGGGTGGGCCGGCCGTGGCGGCACACCCAGTGGTACACGCAAACAGTTCTGCACGCCCAGCCACGGGTGGGCCGGCCGTGGCGGCACACCCAGAGGCAACCGCAGGCCCTTCTGCACGCCCACCCACGGGTGGGCCGGCCGTGGCGGCACACCCAGAGGCAAACGCAGGCCCTTCTGCACGCCCACCCACGGGTGGGCCGGCCGTAGCGGCACATCCAGTGGCACACGCAAACAGTTCTGCACGCCCACCCACGGGTGGGCCGGCCGTGGCGGCACACCCAGAGCCACACGCGGGCCCTTCTGCACGCCCACAAATGGGTGGGCCATCCGTGGCGGTACACCCAGAGGCAACCGCAAACCCTTCTGCACGCCCACGCACGGGTGGGACGTCCGTGGCGGCACATCCAGTGGCACACGGAAACAGTTCTGCACGCCCACCCACGGGTGGGCCGGCCGTGGCGGCACACCCAGAGGCAACACGCAAACAGCTTCTGCACGCCCACCCCACAGGTGGGCCGGCCGTGGCGGCACACCCAGAGGCACACGCAGGCCCTTCTGCACGCCCACCCACGGGTGGGCCGGCCGTGGCGGCACACCCAGTGGCACACGCAAAGAGATTTGCACGCCCACCCACGGGTGGGCCGGCCGTGACGGCACACCCAGTGGCACACGCAAAACAGTTCTGCACGCCCACCCACGGGTGGGCCGGCCGTGGCGGCACACCCAGAGCCACACGCGGGCCCTTCTGCACGCCCACCCATGGGTGGGCCGGCCGTGGCGGCACACCCAGAGGCAACCGCAAACCCTTCTGCACGCCCACCCACGGGTGGGACGGCCGTGGCGGCACATCCAGTGGCACACGGAAACAGTTCTGCACGCCCACCCACGGGTGGGCCGGCCGTGGCGGCACACCCAGAGGCAAACCCAGGCCCTTCTGCACGCCCACCCACAGGTGGGCCGGCCGTGGCGGCACACCCAGGGCACACGCAGGCCCTTCTGCACGCCCACCCACGGGTGGGCCGGCCGTGGCGGCACACCCAGTGGCACACGCAAAGAGATTTGCACGCCCACACACGAATGGGCCCGCCGTGGAGGCACACCCAGTGGCACATGCAAAGAGTTCTGCACGCCCACCCACGGGTGGGCCGGCCGTGGCGGCACACCCAGTGGCACACGGAAACAGTTCTGCACGCCCACCCACGGGTGGGCCGGCCGTGGCGGCACACCCAGAGGAAACCTCAGGCCCTTCTGCACGCTCACCCACGGGTGGGCCGGCCGTGGCGGCACACCCAGAGGCACACGCAAACAGTTCTGCACGCCCACCCACGGGTGGGCCGGCCGTGGCGGCACACCCAGTGGATCACGCAAACAGTTCTGCACGCCCACCCACGGGTTGGCCGGCCGTGGCGGCACACCCAGTGGATCACGCAAACAGTTCTGCACGCCCACCCACGGGTTGACCGGCCGTGGCGGCACACCCAGAGGCACACGCAAACAGTTCTGCACGCCCACCCACGGGTGGGCCGGCCGTGGCGGCACACCCAGAGGCACACGCAAACAGTTCTGCACGCCCACTCACGGGTGGGCCGGCCGTGGCGGCACACCCAGAGGCAAACGCAAACCCTTCTGCACGCCCACGCACGGGTGGGCCGGCCGTGGCGGCACACCTAAAAGCATACGCAAACAGTTCTGCACGCCCACCCACGGGTGGGCCGGCCGTGGCGGCACACCCCAGTGGATCACGCAAACAGTTCTGCACGCCCCACCCACGGGTTGGCCGGCCGTGGCGGCACATCCAGTGGCACACGCAAACAGTTCTCCACGCCCACTCCACGGGTGGGGCCGGCCGTGGCGGCACACCCAGAGGCAACACGCAGGCTCTTCTGCACGCCCACCCACGGGTGGGCCGGCCGTGGCGGCACAACCAGAGGCACACGCAAACAGTTCTGCACGCCCACCCGCGGGTGGGCCGGCCGTGGTGGCACACCCAGAGGCAACTGCAGGCACTTCTGCATGCCCACCCACGGGTGGGCCGGCCGTGGCGGCACACCCAGAGGCACACGCAAACAGTTCTGCACGCCCACCCACGGGTGGGCCGGCCGTGGCGGCACACCCCAGAGGCAACCGCAAACTATTCTGCACGCCCACTCCACGGGTGGGCCGGCCGTGGCGGCACACCCAGAGGCAACCGCAGGCTCTTCTGCACGCCCACCCACGGGTGGGCCGGCCGTGGCGGCACACCCAGAGGCAACCGCAGGCTCTTCTGCACGCCCACCCACGGGTGGGCCGGACGTGGCGGCACACGTAGTGGCACACGCAAGCTCTTCTGCACGCCCCACTCCACGGGTGGGCCGGCCGTGGCGGCACACCCAGTGGCACACGCAAAATTCTGCACGCCTCCCACGGGTGGGCCGGCCGTGGCAGCACACCCAGTGGCAACCGCAAACCCTTCTGCACGCCCACTCCACGGCCTGGGCCGGCCGTGGCGGCACACCCAGTGGCACACGCAAACAGTTCTGCACGCCCACCCACGTGTGGGCCGGCCGTGGCGGCACACCCAGAGGCAAACGCAAACCCTTCTGCACGCCCACCCACGGGTGGGCCGGCCGTGGCGGCACACCCAGAGGCAAACGCACGCACTTTTGCACGCCCACCCACGTGTAGGCCGGCCGTGGCGGCACACCCAGAGGCAAACGAAAACCTCTTCTGCACGCCCACCCACGGGTGGGTCGGCCGTGGCGGCACAACCAGAGGCACACGCAAACAGTTCTTCTCGCCCACCGCGGGTGGGCCAGCCCTGGTGGCCCACCCAGAGGCAACT
>JAKWBO010001469.1:0-13619 GCA_034336685.1 Luscinia luscinia
AGTGGTATGAAGCAGGATATGCCAGAACCAGCTTAGCTACAACATAGTTATTCGTCGTGCAGATTTCTGTGCTAGATATCAGTGATGCAGAGAAGCCATTTCTAGGTGTAGTGCAAAAGTGAGATCTGTGGTGTGCTGTGCACACTTTCGCTTTAGCTTTAGGTGCACTGCAGTGCTCTTCGCTATGCATAGTGGAAAGAGTGTATGGTATGCTTTCAAGAAGCAGAGAATATTGCTATGGTAGAGAGGTTTTAGAAGAAAAGTGCACATGCCAGGCGTGTTTTGGCAGTAGCAGAACTTCCCAGCAGAGTGTTCTGTGAGAGGGGTAGACGGCACTTCACCTCCCTCAGCCTGAAATCGCTTCTTGCTACAAACCGCCATTAAGGAAACCACACTGCACTGAGGTGCTCTGCACAGAATACCGGTTGTCAGGGACTAGTGGTATGAAGCAGGATATGCCAGAACCAGCTTAGCTACAACATAGTTATTCGTCGTGCAGATTTCTGTGCTAGATATCAGTGATGCAGAGAAGCCATTTCTAGGTGTAGTGCAAAGTGAGATCTGTGGTGTGCTGTGCACACTTTCGCTTTAGCTTTAGGTGCACTGCAGTGCTCTTCGCTATGCATAGTGGAAAGAGTGTATGGTATGCTTTCAAGAAGCAGAGAATATTGCTATGGTAGAGAGGTTTTAGAAGAAAAGTGCACATGCCAGGCGTGTTTTGGCAGTAGCAGAACTTCCCAGCAGAGTGTTCTGTGAGAGGGGTAGACGGCACTTCACCTCCCTCAGCCTGAAATCGCTTCTTGCTACAAACCGCCATTAAGGAAACCACACTGCACTGAGGTGCTCTGCACAGAATACCGGTTGTCAGGGACTAGTGGTATGAAGCAGGATATGCCAGAACCAGCTTAGCTACAACATAGTTATTCGTCGTGCAGATTTCTGTGCTAGATATCAGTGATGCAGAGAAGCCATTTCTAGGTGTAGTGCAAAGTGAGATCTGTGGTGTGCTGTGCACACTTTCGCTTTAGCTTTAGGTGCACTGCAGTGCTCTTCGCTATGCATAGTGGAAAGAGTGTATGGTATGCTTTCAAGAAGCAGAGAATATTGCTATGGTAGAGAGGTTTTAGAAGAAAAGTGCACATGCCAGGCGTGTTTTGGCAGTAGCAGAACTTCCCAGCAGAGTGTTCTGTGAGAGGGGTAGACGGCACTTCACCTCCCTCAGCCTGAAATCGCTTTTGCTACAAACCGCGATTAGGGAAACCACACTGCACTGAGGTGCTCTGCACAGAACACCGGTTGTCAGGGACTAGTGGTATGAAGCAGGATATGCCAGAACCAGCTTAGCTACAACATAGTTATTCGTCGTGCAGATTTCTGTGCTAGATATCAGTGATGCAGAGAAGCCATTTCTAGGTGTAGTGCAAAGGAGATCTGTGGTGTGCTGTGCACACTTTCGCTTTAGCTTTAGGTGCACTGCAGTGCTCTTCGCTATGCATAGTGGAAAGAGTGTATGGTATGCTTTCAAGAAGCAGAGAATATTGCTATGGTAGAGAGGTTTTAGAAGAAAAGTGCACATGCCAGGCGTGTTTTGGCAGTAGCAGAACTTCCCAGCAGAGTGTTCTGTGAGAGGGGTAGACGGCACTTCACCTCCCTCAGCCAGAAATCGCTTCTTGCTACAAACCGCGATTAGGGAAACCACACTGCACTGAGGTGCTCTGCACAGAATACCGGTTGTCAGGGACTAGTGGTATGAAGCAGGATATGCCAGAACCAGCTTAGCTACAACATAGTTATTCGTCGTGCAGATTTCTGTGCTAGATATCAGTGATGCAGAGAAGCCATTTCTAGGTGTAGTGCAAAGTGAGATCTGTGGTGTGCTGTGCACACTTTCGCTTTAGCTTTAGGTGCACTGCAGTGCTCTTCGCTATGCATAGTGGAAAGAGTGTATGGTATGCTTTCAAGAAGCAGAGAATATTGCTATGGTAGAGAGGTTTTAGAAGAAAAGTGCACATGCCAGGCGTGTTTTGGCAGTAGCAGAACTTCCCAGCAGAGTGTTCTGTGAGAGGGGTAGACGGCACTTCACCTCCTCAGACACTGAAATCGCTTCTTGCTACAAACCGCGATTAGGGAAACCACACTGCACTGAGGTGCTCTGCACAGAATACCGGTTGTCAGGGACTAGTGGTATGAAGCAGGATATGCCAGAACCAGCTTAGCTACAACATAGTTATTCGTCGTGCAGATTTCTGTGCTAGATATCAGTGATGCAGAGAAGCCATTTCTAGGTGTAGTGCAAAGTGAGATCTGTGGTGTGCTGTGCACACTTTCGCTTTAGCTTTAGGTGCACTGCAGTGCTCTTCGCTATGCATAGTGGAAAGAGTGTATGGTATGCTTTCAAGAAGCAGAGAATATTGCTATGGTAGAGAGGTTTTAGAAGAAAAGTGCACATGCCAGGCGTGTTTTGGCAGTAGCAGAACTTCCCAGCAGAGTGTTCTGTGAGAGGGGTAGACGGCACTTCTCCTCCCTTAGACACGAAATCGCTTCTGCTACAAACCGCGATTAGGGAAACCACACTGCACTGAGGTGCTCTGCACAGAATACCGGCTGTCAGGGACTAGTGGTATGAAGCAGGATATGCCAGAACCAGCTTAGCTACAACATAGTTATTCGTCGTGCAGATTTCTGTGCTAGATATCAGTGATGCAGAGAAGCCATTTCTAGGTGTAGTGCAAAGTGAGATCTGTGGTGTGCTGTGCACACTTTCGCTTTAGCTTTAGGTGCACTGCAGTGCTCTTCGCTATGCATAGTGGAAAGAGTGTATGGTATGCTTTCAAGAAGCAGAGAATATTGCTATGGTAGAGAGGTTTTAGAAGAAAAGTGCACATGCCAGGCGTGTTTTGGCAGTAGCAGAACTTCCCAGCAGAGTGTTCTGTGAGAGGGGTAGACGGCACTTCTCCTCCCTTAGACACAAATCGCTTCTTGCTACAAACCGCGATTAGGGAAACCACACTGCACTGAGGTGCTCTGCACAGAATACCGGTTGTCAGGGACTAGTGGTATGAAGCAGGATATGCCAGAACCAGCTTAGCTACAACATAGTTATTCGTCGTGCAGATTTCTGTGCTAGATATCAGTGA
The DNA here is from genome assembly GCA_034336685.1 of Luscinia luscinia. Classification (NCBI taxonomy): domain Eukaryota; kingdom Metazoa; phylum Chordata; class Aves; order Passeriformes; family Muscicapidae; genus Luscinia; species Luscinia luscinia. Next base: position 3,138 of record JAKWBO010001469.1, read on the forward strand.
TGCAGAGAAGCCATTTCTAGGTGTAGTGCAAAGTGAGATCTGTGGTGTGCTGTGCACACTTTCGCTTTAGCTTTAGGTGCACTGCAGTGCTCTTCGCTATGCATAGTGGAAAGAGTGTATGGTATGCTTTCAAGAAGCAGAGAATATTGCTATGGTAGAGAGGTTTTAGAAGAAAAGTGCACATGCCAGGCGTGTTTTGGCAGTAGCAGAACTTCCCAGCAGAGTGTTCTGTGAGAGGGGTAGACGGCACTTCTCCTCCCTTAGACACAAATCGCTTCTTGCTACAAACCGCGATTAGGGAAACCACACTGCACTGAGGTGCTCTGCACAGAATACCGGTTGTCAGGGACTAGTGGTATGAAGCAGGATATGCCAGAACCAGCTTAGCTACAACATAGTTATTCGTCGTGCAGATTTCTGTGCTAGATATCAGTGATGCAGAGAAGCCATTTCTAGGTGTAGTGCAAAGTGAGATCTGTGGTGTGCTGTGCACACTTTCGCTTTAGCTTTAGGTGCACTGCAGTGCTCTTCGCTATGCATAGTGGAAAGAGTGTATGGTATGCTTTCAAGAAGCAGAGAATATTGCTATGGTAGAGAGGTTTTAGAAGAAAAGTGCACATGCCAGGCGTGTTTTGGCAGTAGCAGAACTTCCCAGCAGAGTGTTCTGTGAGAGGGGTAGACGGCACTTCACCTCCCTCAGACACGAAATCGCTTCTTGCTACAAACCGCGATTAGGGAAACCACACTGCACTGAGGTGCTCTGCACAGAATACCGGTTGTCAGGGACTAGTGGTATGAAGCAGGATATGCCAGAACCAGCTTAGCTACAACATAGTTATTCGTCGTGCAGATTTCTGTGCTAGATATCAGTGATGCAGAGAAGCCATTTCTAGGTGTAGTGCAAAGTGAGATCTGTGGTGTGCTGTGCACACTTTCGCTTTAGCTTTAGGTGCACTGCAGTGCTCTTCGCTATGCATAGTGGAAAGAGTGTATGGTATGCTTTCAAGAAGCAGAGAATATTGCTATGGTAGAGAGGTTTTAGAAGAAAAGTGCACATGCCAGGCGTGTTTTGGCAGTAGCAGAACTTCCCAGCAGAGTGTTCTGTGAGAGGGGTAGACGGCACTTCTCCTCCCTTAGACACAAATCGCTTCTTGCTACAAACCGCGATTAGGGAAACCACACTGCACTGAGGTGCTCTGCACAGAATACCGGTTGTCAGGGACTAGTGGTATGAAGCAGGATATGCCAGAACCAGCTTAGCTACAACATAGTTATTCGTCGTGCAGATTTCTGTGCTAGATATCAGTGATGCAGAGAAGCCATTTCTAGGTGTAGTGCAAAGTGAGATCTGTGGTGTGCTGTGCACACTTTCGCTTTAGCTTTAGGTGCACTGCAGTGCTCTTCGCTATGCATAGTGGAAAGAGTGTATGGTATGCTTTCAAGAAGCAGAGAATATTGCTATGGTAGAGAGGTTTTAGAAGAAAAGTGCACATGCCAGGCGTGTTTTGGCAGTAGCAGAACTTCCCAGCAGAGTGTTCTGTGAGAGGGGTAGACGGCACTTCTCCTCCTTAGACACGAAATCGCTTCTTGCTACAAACCGCGATTAGGGAAACCACACTGCACTGAGGTGCTCTGCACAGAATACCGGTTGTCAGGGACTAGTGGTATGAAGCAGGATATGCCAGAACCAGCTTAGCTACAACATAGTTATTCGTCGTGCAGATTTCTGTGCTAGATATCAGTGATGCAGAGAAGCCATTTCTAGGTGTAGTGCAAAGTGAGATCTGTGGTGTGCTGTGCACACTTTCGCTTTAGCTTTAGGTGCACTGCAGTGCTCTTCGCTATGCATAGTGGAAAGAGTGTATGGTATGCTTTCAAGAAGCAGAGAATATTGCTATGGTAGAGAGGTTTTAGAAGAAAAGTGCACATGCCAGGCGTGTTTTGGCAGTAGCAGAACTTCCCAGCAGAGTGTTCTGTGAGAGGGGTAGACGGCACTTCACCTCCCTCAGCCTGAAATCGCTTCTTGCTACAAACCGCCATTAGGGAAACCACACTGCACTGAGGTGCTCTGCACAGAATACCGGTTGTCAGGGACTAGTGGTATGAAGCAGGATATGCCAGAACCAGCTTAGCTACAACATAGTTATTCGTCGTGCAGATTTCTGTGCTAGATATCAGTGATGCAGAGAAGCCATTTCTAGGTGTAGTGCAAAGTGAGATCTGTGGTGTGCTGTGCACACTTTCGCTTTAGCTTTAGGTGCACTGCAGTGCTCTTCGCTATGCATAGTGGAAAGAGTGTATGGTATGCTTTCAAGAAGCAGAGAATATTGCTATGGTAGAGAGGTTTTAGAAGAAAAGTGCACATGCCAGGCGTGTTTTGGCAGTAGCAGAACTTCCCAGCAGAGTGTTCTGTGAGAGGGGTAGACGGCACTTCACCTCCCTCAGCCTGAAATCGCTTCTTGCTACAAACCGCCATTAAGGAAACCACACTGCACTGAGGTGCTCTGCACAGAACACCGGTTGTCAGGGACTAGTGGTATGAAGCAGGATATGCCAGAACCAGCTTAGCTACAACATAGTTATTCGTCGTGCAGATTTCTGTGCTAGATATCAGTGATGCAGAGAAGCCATTTCTAGGTGTAGTGCAAAGTGAGATCTGTGGTGTGCTGTGCACACTTTCGCTTTAGCTTTAGGTGCACTGCAGTGCTCTTCGCTATGCATAGTGGAAAGAGTGTATGGTATGCTTTCAAGAAGCAGAGAATATTGCTATGGTAGAGAGGTTTTAGAAGAAAAGTGCACATGCCAGGCGTGTTTTGGCAGTAGCAGAACTTCCCAGCAGAGTGTTCTGTGAGAGGGGTAGACGGCACTTCACCTCCTCAGCCTGAAATCGCTTCTTGCTACAAACCGCCATTAAGGAAACCACACTGCACTGAGGTGCTCTGCACAGAATACCGGTTGTCAGGGACTAGTGGTATGAAGCAGGATATGCCAGAACCAGCTTAGCTACAACATAGTTATTCGTCGTGCAGATTTCTGTGCTAGATATCAGTGATGCAGAGAAGCCATTTCTAGGTGTAGTGCAAAGTGAGATCTGTGGTGTGCTGTGCACACTTTCGCTTTAGCTTTAGGTGCACTGCAGTGCTCTTCGCTATGCATAGTGGAAAGAGTGTATGGTATGCTTTCAAGAAGCAGAGAATATTGCTATGGTAGAGAGGTTTTAGAAGAAAAGTGCACATGCCAGGCGTGTTTTGGCAGTAGCAGAACTTCCCAGCAGAGTGTTCTGTGAGAGGGGTAGACGGCACTTCACCTCCCTCAGCCTGAAATCGCTTCTTGCTACAAACCGCCATTAAGGAAACCACACTGCACTGAGGTGCTCTGCACAGAACACCGGTTGTCAGGACCAGTGGTATGAAGCAGGATATGCCAGAACCAGCTTAGCTACAACATAGTTATTCGTCGTGGCAGATTTCTGTGCTAGATATCAGTGATGCAGAGAAGCCATTTCTAGGTGTAGTGCAAAGTGAGATCTGTGGTGTGCTGTGCACACTTTCGCTTTAGCTTTAGGTGCACTGCAGTGCTCTTCGCTATGCATAGTGGAAAGAGTGTATGGTATGCTTTCAAGAAGCAGAGAATATTGCTATGGTAGAGAGGTTTTAGAAGAAAAGTGCACATGCCAGGCGTGTTTTGGCAGTAGCAGAACTTCCCAGCAGAGTGTTCTGTGAGAGGGGTAGACGGCACTTCACCTCCTCAGCCTGAAATCGCTTCTTGCTACAAACCGCCATTAAGGAAACCACACTGCACTGAGGTGCTCTGCACAGAATACCGGTTGTCAGGGACTAGTGGTATGAAGCAGGATATGCCAGAACCAGCTTAGCTACAACATAGTTATTCGTCGTGCAGATTTCTGTGCTAGATATCAGTGATGCAGAGAAGCCATTTCTAGGTGTAGTGCAAAGTGAGATCTGTGGTGTGCTGTGCACACTTTCGCTTTAGCTTTAGGTGCACTGCAGTGCTCTTCGCTATGCATAGTGGAAAGAGTGTATGGTATGCTTTCAAGAAGCAGAGAATATTGCTATGGTAGAGAGGTTTTAGAAGAAAAGTGCACATGCCAGGCGTGTTTTGGCAGTAGCAGAACTTCCCAGCAGAGTGTTCTGTGAGAGGGGTAGACGGCACTTCACCTCCCTCAGCCTGAAATCGCTTCTTGCTACAAACCGCCATTAAGGAAACCACACTGCACTGAGGTGCTCTGCACAGAACACCGGTTGTCAGGGACTAGTGGTATGAAGCAGGATATGCCAGAACCAGCTTAGCTACAACATAGTTATTCGTCGTGCAGATTTCTGTGCTAGATATCAGTGATGCAGAGAAGCCATTTCTAGGTGTAGTGCAAAGTGAGATCTGTGGTGTGCTGTGCACACTTTCGCTTTAGCTTTAGGTGCACTGCAGTGCTCTTCGCTATGCATAGTGGAAAGAGTGTATGGTATGCTTTCAAGAAGCAGAGAATATTGCTATGGTAGAGAGGTTTTAGAAGAAAAGTGCACATGCCAGGCGTGTTTTGGCAGTAGCAGAACTTCCCAGCAGAGTGTTCTGTGAGAGGGGTAGATCATAATTCTCCCTGAATACAATCGCCTGCCAATAAACCATGATTAGAAACCACTGCACTTTGAGGCACTGCAACAGAGAACACCTGTCAGGGAATTTAGTGGTATGATGCAGATATTTGCAGTCTGTTAATCAAACAATATATTATCCATTTACTGCGCTAGATATCAGTGATGCAGACACAGGCGGTAAAGTGCAAGTGAGATCTTGCGGTGTACTGCAACACTCACGAATGAAAAGTAATTGCAGTGCTCTTCGCCATGCATAGTGGAAAGAGTGTATGGTATGCTTTCAAGAAGCAGAGAATATTTGCCGCATGGTAGAGAGGTTTAGAAGAAAAAGGCACACGCGAAGCAGCTGGGCAGTAGCAGAACTCCCAGCAGAGTGTTCTGTGAGAGGGGTAGACGGTACTTCCTCCTTTAGACACAACTGCTTTTGCTACAAACCACATTAGAACCACATTTAAATTGAGTGCTCATTGGTAAATATCAATGGTTGTAATCAGGTGACATGATATGCTGAACCAGCATCTGTACAACATATATTTTTCATCAGGCAGATTTCTCTGTGCTAGATATCAGTGATGCAGAGAAGGCATTTCTAGGTGTAGTGCAAAGTGAGATCTGTGGTGTGTTGTGCACACTTTTGCTTTTAGCTTTAAAAACTGCAGTGCTCTTCGCCATATATAAAAGATGGTAAGGTAAGGTCAGCCAGAGAATATTGGCATGGTAGAGAGGTTTTTAGAAGAAAGCGCACATGCCAGGCGTGTTTTGGCAGTAGCAGAACTTCCCAGCAGAGTGTTCTCTGTGAGAGGGGTAGGACGGCACTTCTCCTCCCTTAGACACAAAATCAGCCTGCAAACCATGATTAGGAAACCACATTGCACTGAGGTGTTTCTGCACAGAATAATCGTTGTCAGGAATCAGTGGTATGAAGTATTTGTTTAAGAACCAGCTTGAACAGAATATTCATTTAGGTGATTTCAAAGAGATATCATGATAAGAGGTCACTCAGGTGTAGTGCAAAGTGAGATCTGTGGTGTGTTGTGCACATCTTCGCTTTAGCTTTAGGTGCACTGCAGTGCTCTTCGCCATGCATAGTGGAAAGAGTGTATGGTATGCTTTCAAGAAGCCAGAGAATATTGCTATGGTAGAGAGGTTTTGTAGAAGAAAAGGCACATGCCAGGCGTGTAGTTTTGGCAGCAGCAGAACTTCCCAGCAGATATCGCAGAGGGACGCACTTTCCTTAGATACAAACGCTTTTGCAAACCACATTAGAAACCATTAATTGCACTGAGGTGCTCAAACAGACACCACTGTCGTGACCAGTGGCAGGAAGTAGGACAGGCAGAACCAAATGAGCAACAATAGAGTGATCACAGATTTTCAAGGACATCAGTGATGCAGAGAAGGCATTTCTAGGTGTAGTGCAAAGTGAGATTCAGAAGCACACTTTCCATTTGAGCTAGCAATTGCAGTGCTCTTCACATGCATAGTGTAAGATGTATAAGTATGCTTCAAGAAGCAGAGAATATTGCTAAAGGTAGAGAGGCTTTGTAAACAAAGTACAAGGCCAGCGGCTGGCATGAACCCCGCAGCAGAGTGTTCTGTGAGAGGGGAGACGACACTCACCTCAGACACAAATGCTGCGGCAAACCATGAAACAACACTGCACGGAGGTGCTCTGCACAGAAAACCGGCTGTCAGGACAGTGCAATGAAGCAGGATATGCCAGAACCAGCTTAGCGCAACATAGACACTGTCGCATTTCAAAGTAGATATCATATGCAGAGGCCACTGGTAGTAAAAGAGGATCTGCAAAGAACACTTTCTTAAACAGGTAAGAAGTGCGCTCTCGCAAGCACAGGAAGAGTGTATGGTATGCTTCAAGAAGCAGAGAATATTGCTATGGTAGAGAGGTTTTAGAAGAAAAGTGCACATGCCAGGCGTGTTTTTGGCAGTAGCAGAACTTCCCAGCAGAGTGTTCTGTGAGAGGGTAGACGGCACTTCACCTCCCTCAGCCTGAAAATCGCTTCTGCTACAAACCGCCATTAAGGAAACCACACTGCACTGAGGTGCTCTGCACAGAACACCGGTTGTCAGGGACTAGTGGTATGAAGCAGGATATGCCAGAACCAGCTTAGCTACAACATAGTTATTCGTCGTGCAGATTTCTGTGCTAGATATCAGTGATGCAGAGAAGCCATTTCTAGGTGTAGTGCAAAGTGAGATCTGTGGTGTGTTGTGCACACTTTCGCTTTAGCTTTAGGTGCACTGCAGTGCTCTTCGCTATGCATAGTGGAAAGAGTGTATGGTATGCTTTCAAGAAGCAGAGAATATTGCTATGGTAGAGAGGTTTTAGAAGAAAAGTGCACATGCCAGGCGTGTTTTGGCAGTAGCAGAACTTCCCAGCAGAGTGTTCTGTGAGAGGGGTAGACGGCACTTCACCTCCCTCAGCCTGAAATCGCTTCTGCTACAAAACCGCCATTAAGGAAACCACACTGCACTGAGGTGCTCTGCACAGAACACCGGTTGTCAGGGACTAGTGGTATGAAGCAGGATATGCCAGAACCAGCTTAGCTACAACATAGTTATTCGTCGTGCAGATTTCTGTGCTAGATATCAGTGATGCAGAGAAGCCATTTCTAGGTGTAGTGCAAAGTGAGATCTGTGGTGTGCTGTGCACACTTTCGCTTTAGCTTTAGGTGCACTGCAGTGCTCTTTCGCTATGCATAGTGGAAAAGAGTGTATGGTATGCTTTCAAGAAGCAGAGAATATTGCTATGGTAGAGAGGTTTTAGAAGAAAAGTGCACATGCCAGGCGTGTTTTGGCAGTAGCAGAACTTCCCAGCAGAGTGTTCTGTGAGAGGGTAGACGGCACTTCACCTCCTCAGCCTGAAATCGCTTCTTGCTACAAACCGCCATTAAGGAAACCACACTGCACTGAGGTGCTCTGCACAGAACAATCGGTTGTCAGGACTAGTGGTATGAAGCAGGATATGCCAGAACCAGCATAGCTACAACATAGTTATTCGTCGTGCAGATTTCGTGCTAGATATCAGTGATGCAGAGAAGCCACTTTCCTAGGTGTAGTAAAGTGAGATCTGTGAGGGCAGCAGTAACTTTAGCTTAGGTACCAGTGTCTTCACGCAGAGGTGGAGGCTGGTGCCAAAAGCCAAGATAACATTGCCAGTAGAGAGGTTTAAAAGTACGCACATGCCAGGCGTGTTTTGGCAGTAGCAGAACTTCCCAGCAGAGTGTTCTGTGAGAGGGGTAGACGGCACTTCACCTCCCTCAGCCTGAAATCGCTTCTTGCTACAAACCGCCATTAGGGAAACCACACTGCACTGAGGTGCTCTGCACAGAATACCGGTTGTCAGGGACTAGTGGTATGAAGCAGGATATGCCAGAACCAGCTTAGCTACAACATAGTTATTCGTCGTGCAGATTTCTGTGCTAGATATCAGTGATGCAGAGAAGCCATTTCTAGGTGTAGTGCAAAGTGAGATCTGTGGTGTGCTGTGCACACTTTCGCTTTAGCTTTAGGTGCACTGCAGTGCTCTTCGCTATGCATAGTGGAAAGAGTGTATGGTATGCTTTCAAGAAGCAGAGAATATTGCTATGGTAGAGAGGTTTAGAAGAAAAGTGCACATGCCAGGCGTGTTTTGGCAGTAGCAGAACTTCCCAGCAGAGTGTTCTGTGAGAGGGGTAGACGGCACTTCACCTCCTCAGCCTGAAATCGCTTCTTGCTACAAACCGCCATTAAGGAAACCACACTGCACTGAGGTGCTCTGCACAGAACACCGGTTGTCAGGGACTAGTGGTATGAAGCAGGATATGCCAGAACCAGCTTAGCTACAACATAGTTATTCGTCGTGCAGATTTCTGTGCTAGATATCAGTGATGCAGAGAAGCCATTTCTAGGTGTAGTGCAAAGTGAGATCTGTGGTGTGCTGTGCACACTTTCGCTTAGCTTTAGGTGCACTGCAGTGCTCTTCGCTATGCATAGTGGAAAGAGTGTATGGTATGCTTTCAAGAAGCAGAGAATATTGCTATGGTAGAGAGGTTTAGAAGAAAAGTGCACATGCCAGGCGTGTTTTGGCAGTAGCAGAACTTCCCAGCAGAGTGTTCTAGAGAGGGGTAGACGGCACTTCACCTCCCTCAGCCTGAAATCGCTTCTTGCTACAAACCGCCATTAAGGAAACCACACTGCACTGAGGTGCTCTGCACAGAATACCGGTTGTCAGGGACTAGTGGTATGAAGCAGGATATGCCAGAACCAGCTTAGCTACAACATAGTTATTCGTCGTGCAGATTTCTGTGCTAGATATCAGTGATGCAGAGAAGCCATTTCTAGGTGTAGTGCAAAGTGAGATCTGTGGTGTGCTGTGCACACTTTCGCTTTAGCTTTAGGTGCACTGCAGTGCTCTTCGCTATGCATAGTGGAAAGAGTGTATGGTATGCTTTCAAGAAGCAGAGAATATTGCTATGGTAGAGAGGTTTTAGAAGAAAAGTGCACATGCCAGGCGTGTTTTGGCAGTAGCAGAACTTCCCAGCAGAGTGTTCTGTGAGAGGGGTAGACGGCACTTCACCTCCTCAGCCTGAAATCGCTTCTTGCTACAAACCGCCATTAAGGAAACCACACTGCACTGAGGTGCTCTGCACAGAACACCGGTTGTCAGGGACTAGTGGTATGAAGCAGGATATGCCAGAACCAGCTTAGCTACAACATAGTTATTCGTCGTGCAGATTTCTGTGCTAGATATCAGTGATGCAGAGAAGCCATTTCTAGGTGTAGTGCAAAGTGAGATCTGTGGTGTGCTGTGCACACTTTCGCTTTAGCTTTAGGTGCACTGCAGTGCTCTTCGCTATGCATAGTGGAAAGAGTGTATGGTATGCTTTCAAGAAGCAGAGAATATTGCTATGGTAGAGAGGTTTTAGAAGAAAAGTGCACATGCCAGGCGTGTTTTTGGCAGTAGCAGAACTTCCCAGCAGAGTGTTCTGTGAGAGGGGTAGACGGCACTTCACCTCCCTCAGCCTGAAATCGCTTCTGCTACAAACCGCCATTAAGGAAACCACACTGCACTGAGGTGCTCTGCACAGAATACCGGTTGTCAGGGACTAGTGGTATGAAGCAGGATATGCCAGAACCAGCTTAGCTACAACATAGTTATTCGTCGTGCAGATTTCTGTGCTAGATATCAGTGATGCAGAGAAGCCATTTCTAGGTGTAGTGCAAAGTGAGATCTGTGGTGTGCTGTGCACACTTTCGCTTTAGCTTTAGGTGCACTGCAGTGCTCTTCGCTATGCATAGTGGAAAGAGTGTATGGTATGCTTTCAAGAAGCAGAGAATATTGCTATGGTAGAGAGGTTTTAGAAGAAAAGTGCACATGCCAGGCGTGTTTTGGCAGTAGCAGAACTTCCCAGCAGAGTGTTCTGTGAGAGGGGTAGACGGCACTTCACCTCCCTCAGCCTGAAATCGCTTCTTGCTACAAACCGCCATTAAGGAAACCACACTGCACTGAGGTGCTCTGCACAGAATACCGGTTGTCAGGGACTAGTGGTATGAAGCAGGATATGCCAGAACCAGCTTAGCTACAACATAGTTATTCGTCGTGCAGATTTCTGTGCTAGATATCAGTGATGCAGAGAAGCCATTTCTAGGTGTAGTGCAAAGTGAGATCTGTGGTGTGCTGTGCACACTTTCGCTTTAGCTTTAGGTGCACTGCAGTGCTCTTCGCTATGCATAGTGGAAAGAGTGTATGGTATGCTTTCAAGAAGCAGAGAATATTGCTATGGTAGAGAGGTTTTAGAAGAAAAGTGCACATGCCAGGCGTGTTTTGGCAGTAGCAGAACTTCCCAGCAGAGTGTTCTGTGAGAGG